>APFE031695982.1:36613-48900 GCA_000404065.3 Pinus taeda | reverse complement strand
CCATTATTGAACCCTTTTGTTTGAGACTTATCAATTGGCTAAAAAAAGTGTTTCTTTTTATATCCTCATAATGTGCTACCAATTCTTCCGTAAAAATTTCCCAAGTGATAAATTGTTTACAAGAGCAAAGCCATTAATACCATACAAACTGATTTGGTTCCAAATATAAAGTTGTCATATGTACCTTTTGTGTGTTTTGCACATTATTGAGATCGAAGAATTGCTCCATCTGTAATATCCATGTGGCACGATCCTTGCCATCAAACTTTCTCATATCGATTTTTGGAATATGGTGAGTCTTCGATCCAACATTAGCGTCTATGGAATCATGATTAACATTTCTTTTATTCTCATCATGAGTTTCCTTTAGTACCCTTTCACCCTTAGTGCCCATTTCTTGTAGCAACTTATTCATATTTATCTTCAATTTGTCCATGTCTGTCTTCAAATCTATATTCAAATCATCCATCTTAGCTTCCACGTCAATCGTCTTAGCTTCTACGTCTTCCTTTAAATAGTCCATCTTAGCTTCTACACCTTTCTTTAAACCATCCATCTTAGATTATGTTCCTTTTTGTGTAAGGGACAATTGTTGCACTTGGTCTTGTAATGTTGATATATCATGTTGCATTTCTTCCTCTTCTTCATGAGTCATGCTAGAGCTTTTAGGTTCCTTACTAGGTGTTTGCATTTTCTTTCCTCGGGGCATCAATTACCGATAATAATTCTCTACCATGCCCTTTGAATTCCTTCAAAATAAATTTTCAAACCAAGCTTAAGCAAAAATTTAAGAAAATCTTCACACCTTTTTTCACTTTGTAGGAGCTCGATATTGCCTCTGATGTATCTCTGTACTTCCCAATCATCTAGTTATGAATTTGTGACCTTTAGTAGCCATCTGTGTCCTCTTTCCAATGCCACAAGTCTGACCCAAATTGGATTCTCCAAGGAAGAGTTATGCAAAATCTCCCACAATGACTTGATTATAGACTAGTTCAGTAGAGCAAACTTGTAGGATGTGCCACGAGTCATTGTTTCTACCTTTGGTTCTGCAAAATGCATACAAGAAACTACAGTCCGTCCAATTTTTTTACCTTCTTACGAAATTTCAATCCGATCCCCAGAGAGAAAGTTATGATGATTTTCCCTAGGTCACTTGTTTGGAATGTAATTCAGGAGTCTGCAAAAAGACCAACTTCCTCAGATCATATCTCCGCAAATATAGCACGAAAAGCTCTGAATTCAGACCCAAGATTCAGAGTGATGTCTTCTCCAATGGGTTTTTTTTGGACTTCTCAAACCTCACAGAAAAAAAGTTATAGCGAAAATGCCACGATGACCTGTTTGGAGCAGCGAAACCCTAGAATCCAAAGCTATGACCAAATGTTATGAAACTAGCTCAAGAAAAGATAGAAAAGATAGATCAATGCCTTAGAATTCAGCCTCTTCGAGGGGGCAACCTCCTTTACATTACATAAATGAACAATTCTTCGATGATTCAAATGTCAAAACCTCCTTTCTATATATAGGAGTCTAAGGAGTCACAATATAATCTATCCGACCTAACAATAATAATATAAAGCCACAAAAAATAACAATAGAGGGATTCTATGGGGCACAGTAATAACAATATGGGGGCAATAGGGGAACAAAAATATTAATAAGGGGTATAGTTACAATAGTAATGGGGTAATCACTAGTATTATAGGGACCCAACAACGTCACATAAACCTGTAACTTATCTCCCACTATAGTAGACTTGGTAGAAGACTCAAGAAAGAGAGAAAATCAATACACAAGGCTTAAATCTAAGAATCTGGTGCATCAAAGTTCAATGTGAAAGGGATGTGATAGATATTTAAGTGGAATGTTAAGATACATGGAACGCATTTTAAGGATTAGATTTCATATTAGTATAGGAATTTGTAGCCAACATTTAACTTTGATGAATCCATACATTCATGAAGACATATCCAACAACTACTATTAAATGTAATCTAAGAAGAATAGTGAGACATATGGAATACCATATAAAAGAACACATACTAAATATTTAGGTGAGATGGAATTGCCAAAAAAACGTATTAATTTTCCATAGAGCAGACATTTCATTGACAATATATAGAACTTTTCTCTTGGAAAACCAAAATTATGAACCCTTGGTTCTATATCACATAAATGTTTTTATAGGGTCTTAAATGGAGAGCCCACTACAAAATATTCCTTCTTGATTTCTCATAGTGGATCATCATAGAAAAATATCAACGTGCTTCATGGGATAACTGTACTAACCAAGATCTAACTCACTGACTAAAAATAAAAATATTTACATAAAACATGAAATTAAGGTGTCATTATTGACACGATCTAAATTGTCCATAATCATGATAGGCAGGTTGTGGAGGCAACATTGATGGTTTAATGATTTGGAGCACATGAGCGTTGATGAACTACTCGCATATTTTGCACAGTGTTGGAGCTAATAGAGGAGCTTGGAAGAACCATTGATATGCAATTTTGAGATTGGTCAAACCCATGTAATTCAGTCTATGATGATACATGGTCTTTACCATTCCAAACTATTAAAATTCCCTCTTGAAGTAATTAACCACGGTCTTACCCTTTAGAGTGGAAATATTTTCATGGGAAGAATCTACCTTGCTTTTGACATCCACTAGTATTTGACTGTATTGTTCCCACTGGATCAGTGCTCCTCCAAAGGCCTAGTAGCTGAGCAACCTGCTGTAACAATCCTCTAAAAATTAGCAATAAAAGTGGCCAGGTCCTTTGTTACCACCTTTAGGAATTCCTCAACCTTGATTCTAGCTTTTCCCTTCTTGAACACTTTATATTTAACCATGATAGTAGTTACTCTATCTACTACATCTATGGGCCTCAAATTCATTCACATATGTGTACATAAACAAACATAACAACAATGAATAGTATCTGAAAAATTATGTGGTAGGAAAATGGTGTTGTTGGACTCTTACAGCTCCAAATAGGTAGGGAGGAATGTCAAATAAGTGATTTGGCTACATCATTTTCCTCGGGAAACCCAAAGTGATCTTAGTAGCAATATTTGCATCATCATAATTGAATAGATGATCAATTAGGAATAAAATACATTGAATGGGATCTGCAAAGATGGTTATGGGGAAAATGTCAACAATGGGAAAAGCTTATAGGCTAGAGGCGACGACCATTTGCAAGAAGGATTATTGTTCATCAACTGCAAGGGTGGAGTAAGGGTAAACCAGTGTGGTTTTTCTAAAATGTTGGTGTTTAGGAAACCTAGCGTAAAGTAGGGTTTTATTAATCAATTATGGGGTTCAAGGATTTTGGCCTCAATAAAAGAGACAAAGCATTTTTCCTCTAATATATATGTTCCAATCAACTAGGAGATGAATTAGTGGAAGTGTTTGATAGACGGTGTGATCTGGTAATATAAACCTTAGTTGACTACCCAGAATTGGTATTCTCCCCTAACATGGCTACCATATACCATCAAACAGAGATCTGCAAGATGGTAAGAATAGGAGGGGTTAGAAATTTGTACCTATGTGTTCATGAGAGGGTCGACACTGGAGGAGGGTTTGGCCTCATAGGCCTTGGGGGTCTCGGGTGTCACTTTCTTCATGTTCTATAAATTTTTGAATAAACTTATAGGTGGCGGGCAAAGACTAGTTACCTGGATGTTGTGGAGTTGGTAGGAAATCACATCACAAGGAGATTCCTAGTAGCCCGAGAGCTTGAACGACGTTATAGACTGGCAACTAGTGGGATAGATTACACCTGGAGTTGATAAAAATGTTTGAAAATGCAAGGCGGGAAGTATTTTTTATAAGTGAAGTGGGTGGAACGATCCGTTGATGTCAGATGACATCATGGGAGGGAAAAATGGCCAAATAATATTGGGTGATAATGGGGGACAGGGGGATGGGATCAGAGGCAGTCAATTTAGCTTTGTGCTCACTTGAATCAGTGCTGGTGAATTGGCCCACATGGCACATGGTCCCCACCACCATCCTGTGGGTAGGCTAGCGAGAGGTAGAGTCGAATGCTTAGCCCTCAAAATGAATATGGGTTGTTAGATCAATGGGCCCACCAGTCTGACTTTTAACTCCCTGGGGAGGAAATGGCGTATTCTTCATGAAAGTTATGCCCCCGCCATGCGGATGAATGATGGTCTACCATGAAACCACTCGATTTTTAAATAATCACTCATGCCAGTGTAAACATTCGTTGTTTCTTAATTGCATTTTCTTGATGGCGGCCCCATGAATGGTACCATTAACCTCTAACCTTCTTCAATGGCTTTAGGGTCTAGGAATTCCCTTCCTTAGCTTATTTAAAAGGCATACTTATCTCTGGCTCTAATCTCTCAACTTCATGAAATTTTTTATGAAGGCAAATAACATTGGCTCCAACACAGGGCAATGTATTGAATAGAATGCGCTAAGAACCTATAGATTAGTGTGTTACTCCTTGGGCATGGAGTAATTGCATATAAAATTTCTTTAAAAAAATGGTAATATAAATTGAAAAATGTCATGGTTATTTACAAATGGCTCACTGGTATTTACATGGAATAGGAATGTACTCTTTCAGTGTTGGAAGTAAAGCTTGAGAAACTTCCCATTCACAGGCAGCCCAAGCACTTCACCTTCTAGATTTTTCTATAGGAAATTATTTCTCCCTTTTTCCTCAACAGTCTTGAAAGGTTTGAACCAACCAGAGGGCATCGAATTTTCCATTCTTTCCTTTATCTTCTGTCCTAGCATCCCATCTTAGTAATAAGTCTCTTGGCTATATATATCTATCTTTTTCCTTTATGTCAAACAAGGACTTCATTTCTTCTTGATAACTGATCAAATTCCAATTCACTTGTTCTCAACTCTCTTGATGTTCCACCAACTAATTGATCTTTCTAATCAAAGGCGTTGGCTCTTCCTCAATGTCTTGCAAGATTCTAGATACTAGCATAGCTAGTTATATGGGGAAAATTGTTACCTTTCCATAAACCAAATCAAAAGGGGATTCTCGAGTGGCTCTTTTCTTGGTAACCATGTTGGCCGATAAGACAAATTTTAGCTGTGAGCCCTAGTTTCTTTGATTTTCTAATTTTTTTTTCTTTAGAATCCTTACCATGGGTTTCTGTGAGGATTTGACCAATCCATTTTCTTATGGGTAATAGGTGGTGGAGTGGCCTTCCAGAGTGTTGTATTTTTCCCAGAAATCCATAAATTTGAATTAATTAAACACCTGAACATTGTCAATGACAAACTTGTTGGGGCAACAAAACCTGACGAGGATGTTTTCCACCATGTAATTGATCACTACAACATCAATTGCATTTATGGCTCAGGATGCTTCTACCCACATAGTAAAGTAATCAGTAGTTGTGAGTATCCACTTATGATGATCATTAGAGGGTGGGTGTATTTACCAAATGAAGTATAATCCTCACTGTTTGAAAGGTTTTAAAAAAAATAGGGATTAGATGAAAAAGTGATGATTTCTATTTTTCAGCAAACATCGGTACTTCTCATAGTCCTGAACATAATTATGCATGTCACCAAATAGTTTGGGCCATTAAAATATTTCGTTAAGGATTTTGTGTGGTGTATCCCTCCAACTATAATGTCCTCGAAAGGCACAACTATGAAATCCATCCATCACTTTGTCGATCTCTCCTTTAACCAAACATAAAATAAAAATCCGCACATGATCTTTCCAGTACAATTGGCCTGTAACACCCTCCTCCCATATCTATGCAGGTAATCAGCAAGCTAGGGTAAACATACGATGAGATGCCACTATGGATAAGATTTAACCTCCTTGGTGAATTTAAGAAAATGGAATCAAATAAGAAATAAAATGAACAAGGTCATAACCATAACCCCATTAGCCATGGCGGATGTTTTGTCAAACATATCATCAATATGTAATATCTAGGCGTAAATAACATAATTAAGTGTAGGGATCTCATACTTATTTGAGAGTAACTATGAACCATTGTTACTTCATGCCATTTGGTGCATTATCCTCCATTAAGTTATAGACACATTATCTATTCACATACAAGTAAAAACATGTTGAGAGCCATACATAGTTTTGTCATAAAATGTGCATATAACCCACACAATAGGAACATAAACATAATAAACATATCAACCATCAAATCCATAAATATATTGGTACCTTTAGACATGAAAAATAAGGCAATGGGTTTCTCATTAATGAATTCAATGAACTAACTAGAGATGGGACTACCACGTTCCACCCAACTATTGAATGGCTGAGCCAAATCTCTCTTCAGCCATTCACCCCCAGGCCATATTCCAAGCATGAATTTGGGATCTCATATAACACATCAATAAAAACTCATCTAGGTCTTTGAGAGGCCATCCAACTCAACACATAAAATAACAATTTGACCTCACGGTTGGACATAAAAAAAAAAAAAACATCACCAGATTGGTCTCCATCCAAGCCTTCTAGGGCCTCCAGAGCGTTTGTCCAACAAACTCTTTCAGAACTAGTAACTCAACACACAATTTATATAGGGCTTCCAGAGTTTTTGTCCAACCAAGGCTTCTAGGACTAGTAACTCAACTCACCAAGGGATTCCAGAGCATGTTTCCAACCAGGGCTTCGAGGACTAGTAACTCAACCCAAACTGTTACTCGGATTCTAGAGCGTTTTTCAACGAGGGTTTCTAGGACTAGTAACTCAACCCAAGCTAAGTAAATATTAGAAAAAACAAAAACAAAACAATGAAAGTAAATCCACAATCACCATGGCTATCCAGGAAATGTCAAGGCTAGGAAATCTAGTATTGATCTAAGCAATCCTCCATGCCAATAATAGATCACAAGAAAGAAACCACATGCATGTGCCATGCATGTGCCATGCATGCCAAAATAATGAAGAAATCATACATGCAACTTGGTACTTGTAAGAAAATCTAATGTACCTTCTAATTCTAATGCCTTCTTGTGCTTTCCTCCTCTTCCTTTTCCTTCTTGATCCAAGAATCCAAGTATGCCACACCCACTAAGATTGCTCCAAAAAAATTCTATGTCTCCAAGAGTCTGAGAGGGAGAGAGAGAGAATAATGAGAGTGCTCCAAAATTGAACTAACAAGAGATTACTAAGTGATCCTCAAAAGCCTATTATGTATGAGGCCTCTATTTTCTTCATTTTCCATTATTTTCCTTGATTTTCCTCCTCACATGCAATCTATGACCTTTCACCTCCTTTTTCTCCTAATTTCCATTAGTTTCCTCCATTTTCCTCCTCACATGCAACCTATGACCTTTCACCTCCTTTTGCTCCTAATTTCCATTATTTTTATAAATAAATGTGCCAAAATACCTTTCTTCCTCTTTGATACCATAGCCATTGCCTTTTTTGATTTCGTTAACTATAAACAACCAAACGAACACCCACTAGGATGTCCTACACACCATTTAGCTTTGAATACATGTCCCATCACCTGTGGTATTTATATATTTTTACATGGAATTTTCACTAGGGTTCTTATAGAACCGTCTCCCTTAGGGGAACATTGTCCTTGGTGTTCAATGACACCTATAACCAATATGACTGCTGAGAACAAACATAGTACCCATGGAGCTTTATAACACAACTCGTTGTAGTATTTACAATGAATGACATGCTCAAAAGAAAAACATCATGAAAACATGACAAGATAAAAACTATACCGCATATTGGAGCTTTATAACACAGCGCATTATGGTATTTACAATGATATACACATATACACATATAAACATTTTCTTAACCAATAAATAAATGATATGATGCCTGTATCAATAAACACCAAAATCTAGAGGCTCACATGTCCACACTCAAAGTAATACTGGGATTCACCTCCTTCCCAAGAATTCTAGAATCCACTGCAAAGTCAAATTTGCATCCAATGTCTAGCACTATAATCCTACTCCACTTGTCCTCTTAGTGAATAGTTATCGGCTCATTGTTCCAGGGTGCACTCCCAATGTGCATTTTATTCCTTGTGGAAATGCTAATGCTAATGACAAAGACAAATCCATCCCCAGCATTCCCTTCTCTACTACACAGTCCCTCAAGCAATCTGGTTAATCCCTTATGTGTAGTCACTCACCTTCCAAGTTCTGTTGGCACCCCCATCCCGGGCAGTTCATCCCTTGGCAAGGGTTCCTCACATCAAAAGATATAAAAACAAAGGCATATACTTGCCTCAACGAATCATACCTAGTCATAGCATGCTCATGGAAAGAAATGGACATTATTAGGTACCAGTGTCCCATAATGTCCCTGCTCCTAAATACTTTACCAACATGCTGCTGCGTGTTCCAATTTCTTTTGTTTTTGCTACCAATTCTTATACTTGATTTCAATCACCCAACTGGTTATTTCATGCATTCTTGTACCAAACACATAAATTACATTAGATTTGAAATAAAATGAAATAAATTCACATCATACCTTATTGGTAGCTCATCAATAAGGTACATTTGCAATCATGTTCGCTTCCTATCACAAAAAGTCAAACTAGCATATTTGAACAAATCAACATGTATAAAAATATCACATCAGTTTAGCTCAAAACATAACCATCAAAATCATAAATGACATGTAACCATCATAAATCGAAATACTAGATCACATGTAATCATCATAGACCAAAATCATAAATCACATGCGTACTAAAACCAAATACAATACCGATACTTATCCTTCATTGGTACTTACTTCTACCTTAGTTCTTTCTATACACACACCAGAACGGTTGCCACAACCAACAAACACCCAATGTGTTCTCCTCCACCAAGTGCACATACGCATAGTGTGCATCACGCACATACAACCACACACGCCATACAACATCATGCAACGAATGCACCTATACCTGACATACAACACATATACCTACACCTAGTGTAGGTACATGTACGTGCACAATATACATCATAAGACATACATCCACACACAATGTTCAACAACACAAAATGCATACATGTAAACCTAGCATACAACACAACTCATACACCTACACAATGCACATGCATAGTACCACATGCCCCCAAAACAGCATGTATGACATGCACACAATACCACATGTGCACCAGTACCATATGTACAACATGTACACAATACCACCTGTACACCGCACCACCTACAAAATGTGTGCACAACATCACATGTACATGACACCACATGCACAACCTGTACACAACACCACATGTACACTACACCACTGTACAACGTGCACACAATACCACATGTACATAGTACCACACACATGAAATGTACGTGACACCACATGTACACGACGCCACATACACGACATATACATAGAAATGCATGCACACAACACCACTTGTACAACATGTACACATCATCACATGCACATGGAACCACTTGCACAATCAGGCACACCACAACATATGTACATAGTGCTAATGTACCACATGCAGACAACACCACTTGTACATAGCACTACATACCCAATATGTACATAGCATCATCTGTACACAACACTGCATATCCAACATGTGCACAGCACCATATACGCACAACACCGCATATCCATCATGGACACAGTACAATATGTACACAGTATCACATATCCAACATGTACATAGCACCATCTATACCTAGTATTGAATATGTAACATTCATACAACACTACCTGTACCATCTTATACATAACACTGCATAAACAACAAGTACACACACTATATATGCACAACTCTGCATGTGCACACATCATATATGAAACATGTACAACATATATTCTATATGCACAATATTAGTAGCACACATCCAAAATGACATTGTCCTTACCAAGAAACCTTGCTTCCCATGTCTTATCCATTCTTGTCTTAACATGCCGCGAATCATGTTGCTTTCATTCCGTTGGTGTATCCTTTAGTGTTACCTGTCATAACATAAAAATAGGCATAATAATAATAATAATAATAATGGTTTAAAGATTTCTATGGTATGGTTTTTGAGAGACTGAATTCGGATATTCCACAATATTCATCTTTTATTTGTTGATGTTTCGAGTCTAGACCAAGACTCATCATCAGGACTGATTTATAGAGAAGTGAAAAGAGTGTTATAAATATGGTATAGGTGGGTTATCAGGTAGGTAAGCCAACCATATGAATATTAATAATTTTATTTTAATTTTTGTTATAATGATTTTTTATTTTTTTAAGGTCACAACCAAGCCAAACACCAAATTGGTGTATGAGACCCCCTTATTTGTGGGACAAGGGACCGACCTCCGCGCAACAATTTGACTGCTAAGTCTATGAAGGCATACATACTCTACCCCCCCTCTGGTTTTGAACCTATGACCTCTTAGGATGAAACACATGCTCTTAACCATTAGGCCCACTCAAGCATATAAATTCAGATTCACATGACACTAACCTCATATAATTTTCATGACTACTCTTCCACTTGATTTCTTGTGAGACCAGGAACCTCTTTATGGCAGTCACTTGTATAATCAATCATTCATCCACAAGAATGATTCTTGATGACCCCATTAGATAGTAGCATAGATACATGTACACATGCATACACCATAAAATAATAATGATCTTGTCATTCAATGTCACACACACACACACACATATATATATATAAACATTAACATAAAATAATCATGATTCATGAACACCCTGTCAAATATGAAATACATACATACATGTATACATATATAAACATCAACATAATCAGGATCATACAATAATTACTAGATATCAAGGTCAAGGTTAAGAGAACTTCCTCTATTCATGCACAACATGCATGATATTGAGAAAAATAATTCCCAACATAGCGAAGGAATCAGATGCCTCAGATCAATTTACTTTACCTTTTTTGGTTACCTTTCTCATGACTATACTTCCACTATCCATTTGCACCAATGGACCAAACCAATCTAATCCAATTTTCATAATATTGCCTTCTGTTGTGCTTACTCATACTCTAAGCTTCATCTGGGTCTTGCATTACTTGCATTACCTGTTGGGTACCACAATATCTTCCTGAGTTCCATTAACTTTAATCTTTCCCAACCAATTCCCAAGACTCAAAATAATAAAAGGCAAGTCAAGAAACAAACAAGAAGAAGATCATGAAAACACAACAAAAATACAACACTAAAAACTAAGTGGCATGGCCATGAACCATACATAATCAAAACCACAAATAAAGCATAAAAAAATCATAAAACACTGAAAGTGAAAGACTTCCAAAAAACACCTTGACTCAACCCTCATTATTTACCAATACTTCCAAGGATTCATTAGTGAAAGCTCAGCTTGAGCCTTCTTCAAGATCTATGACAATCTCTTTTGTCATTTGATTCCCTACATTGTGCACCATTAATTCATGCTTTTATTCATGCCTTTATAACATTAGAACTCAATCTCTTATATCAAATATCAACCTTAAGATAACAACCTATCAAATACATATTCATGAATATAACACATATCCACAAAATGTTAGTCAAAATTAAGGTTAAGAATTTTTTTTATTCATGCAAAGCACTCATTCAGTTGGAATTGTGGTTTCCAAACATAGCCAAAGGAATTCTCACCCAATTCCTTTATTTTACCTTTTTACCTTGCTACAATTGTGTCTTATTATCTGCTATCGCATTCACCAAGATGTTAGTTATATAAACAAATCAACTATTACTTTGTCAAGATAATACCAAACACGTTGCCTTACAACTACTAACACATGTCAGTCACATGTTCCAAAAATAAAGACATCGTGTCTATCAATTTGAAATCAGCCTTCACAAATACTAACAATCATGTTGTAATCTGAAATAAACTAACCATCAACAATGCAAACTTTGAAACGGAAACTATAAACTCAAAATAGGAACTCTGGCAAAAACCCACATAAAAACATAAAAAAACAGTGCTAAAAATGAAAAGTGTTCATGCTGGAATAACGCCTTTTTTTCTCTAGGGTAAATTTTCAACATGTTTTAAAAATGGCGGTGAAAACCAATTTTTTGTGCAAAAATTGTCCAAAGAACACCCTCAAAACGAAAAGTCTTGATGGTCAAATACCATTTTTTTTTTCAATGGTAAATTTTGTGCAAAAAACACCATCAAAACGAAAATTGTTGACACTGGGATAACACTTTTTTTTCAAAGGTAAAATTTCAACATTTCGAAATAATAGCATAAAATATTTTATCGTGACCCCAAAAAACATTAAAATTTCAAAAGAATAAT
>APFE031695982.1:2144-28967 GCA_000404065.3 Pinus taeda | reverse complement strand
ATATAATAAATTTTAAAGTGTGAAAAATAAGTCTTCTAAAAAAAAGTTATGCTACATCAACACGTTGCATCAACACATTTCAAAATCAGCATGAAAATCACTATCATTTAAAAAAAATATTTATTTTTAATTCATAAGAAAATTTAAACTGTCAAAACTATGCTGCGAAAAAATGAAGTGTATTCTACATCACCACTTTTCAAAATCGGGTTACGTTTTTACTAACCCTCTGAAATGGGTAATTGTATTAGTTATTTAAGGTGCCAGAAACTATGCTCTAAAAAACATGTGTGTGTTATGCATCATCCCTTTTCAAAATTGGGTCAATTTTTTGCTATCTCTATGAAAAGGGTAACAATATCAATGCTCATTTCAAAGTTTACGTTGTTCATCATAGTCATAATACTAAAACTAGCACCCATTTGTACACATATCAATTGTCTCAAGACATATTGTGTTAGTACAACTGTATTAAAACAAGAGAATTCCTTGATACAATTTTATAAGCACGAATACATATCAAGCACTTAATCAAGCATTCAAAAACCTATAAACATACCCCCTTACTATCCATGGTCCACACTACGGTAGAAGGAAGAAGCTACTATAATGGCCTGATCTCTAATGTCGAGTTATGGAAATGGGATCTCCAAAGATCTACTAAATTTAGCCACACTTGAAAATAAATTTATTTCTCTTTCTCATACATATTTTATGAGATTAAGTCAAAACATTTCACTTATTCCACTTGTAACATAATAACTAAAAACATGCCACTTTTCCATTTCCTTACATGCAACGTTTCAAATTCATTACATGCAACCTTTCAATTCCTTACATGCAACTCTTCAAATTCTTTCCACGAAAATACACATAGATCAACTACATCCATATTATCATACTACAATACTATCCCATCCAAAAAGATAACATTTTCTTCAAATAATTACCATACTTTTACATTTTCTTCAAACAATTACAATACTATTACATTTCCATGTAAGCATTTCTTCAAACACTTTACATGCAAACTAATATAGCAAACTATTTGCATACACGTAAGCATATATCAACTACAACAATACTATTACACATCAATACTATTTGCAACCATAAACAACATACTCATTGGGGTATTTTATCAAACAGTTTGTATGTAATTAATCATTGAACCATTTAAGCATTTCATCAAACGCTTTGGATGCAAACTGATATAGTGAATGATTTAATGCATATATTGTAAACTGTAGGAGTACAAGCTACAGAAATTGAACCATATGATTAGTGGTATTTTCCCTCACTATGCTTCATGTTTCAACTTCTGAGATTCCATAGATGAAAATTTATAACAAAAATACCAACACAATCATATTTGGTGCACAATTCTAGGAGTATCGAGAAAGATCGACTTCCACTGGCCATATCTCTTAAAATATAGTGAATAAACGTTTTAAATTTTTATCACAACATCAGTGGTAATTCCCCGCACTATGAAACAAATTTCAGCTGTTGAGAGTGGCCAGACTAGTAACTCAACCTAAGTTGTTATGGGGCTTCCAAAGCATTTGTTCAACCAAGGCTTCTAGGACTAATAACTCAACCTAAGCTAAAGAAACATGAGAACCAACCAAAACAAAACAATAAATGTAAATGCACAATCACAATTGCTATCTAGGAAATGGAAAGGCTAGGATATCCACTATCAATCGAGGTAATCCTCAATGCCAATGACAAATGACAACCAAGAAACCACATGCATGCGCCATGCATGCCGACAGAGTTGAAAAATCATACATGCAACTCGATACTTTCAAGAAAATTGAATGTAGCTTCTGATTTCGATGCCTTCTTGTGCTTTCCTACTCTTCCTTTGCCTTCTAGCTCCAAAAATCCAGGTATGCCACACCTACTAGGAGTGCTCCAAGAAAAATATAATTCTCTAAGAGTGTGAGAGAGAGAGAGAGAATAATGAGAGAGCTCCAAAAATAAACTGACAAGACATTACCAACCTATCCTTAGAATCCTTTTATTTATGAGGCCTCTATTTATTCATTTTCCATTATTTTCCTTGATTATCCTCCTCACATGCAAGCTGTGACTATTCACCTCTTTCTCCTAATTTCTATTTTTTCCTTCATTTTCCTCCTCACATGCAACTTGTGACCTTTTCACCTCCTTTTTCTCCTAATTTCCATTATTTTAATAAATAAATATGTCAAAATACCCTTTTTCCTCTTTAACGCCTTAGGCATTGTGTTTGTGAATTTCCTCAACCATAAACAATCTAATGAACACCCACTAGGATTTCATGTCCACCATTCAACTTGGAATATGTGTCCCATAATTCGTGGTATTTATATATTTTTACATGGAATTTTCACCACGATTGTTACATGGCCATTTGAGATAGCAAATTTTTGGGCTTGCAGGCAGAGAGATCTGTATTAAATTTTATCAAAATCCATTGGGAACCTCAAAAAAATATGATAATGGACAATATTTTTATACAAGTGAGGCACAACATACTTCATTTTGATTTTCTAGGATGATGTTTCAATCTCTTGTTGTTGCTTCAAATTTTCACTTTCCTTATCTCCTCTAGCCAGTAAGTTTATTCCCAATGCTTGGAAACTTACTTTAGACAGGATTCTATGCAACCCCTTCCCCTTGATCAGCTTTGTACACTTGAGATCCATGTCGTACTCCTGAATTCTAGCAATCCATTTGTTTTTTCTCCCTCACTATCACCCTACACCAGAATGTCTTTCATAGAAACTATAGGAGTATAAGAAATTGTGTTTGATTGCAAGATATAAATTATGAATGCCTTCATGGATTTTACCAAGAAATGGCCATGTTTTTCCAAAATGTTATACTTTAGCTCATCATCTCATAGCACCTGACTGAAAAATGTTATTGGTTGCTCATGTCCTTCATCATTTTCTACAGGAGGACAAAAACTATTGTAGGAGGAGAAGAAAAAGAGAAAATGAAACATGGTTTTAGATAGTTTGGGATGACTAATACAGGGCACTCTATAAAAAGCCTTTTAATTTTGGAGAATGATTCAAGAGATTCTATAGTCCATTTCATTTCATTACCCTTCTTCAACATCTCTGTGATTTGTTTGACAATCTCAACATAGTTAGGTACGAATCTCATTAAATAGTTGATTCTACAAAACAAAACTTAGATCTCTTTCTTATTTCTTGGAAATGTGATGTTGTTGATGGCTTCCACCCTCTTGGGATCAATCTTCACCCCTTCTTTTGCCACAATGTGTTCTAATAGTTTTCCGTCACTTAGAGAAAACTAATACCTCTTTGGATTTAAAGGCAAAGCATATTTTATGCATTTATCAAAAGTGAGTCTTAGATGTTGAATATCTTCCTCATTTGTCTTTCAAAAAAAAGTAATGTCATCTACATAAATTACTACAAACTTTGTCTTGTTCTCCAACAAAATTTATATACATGGCTCTCTGGAAATTGGCCCCTACATCTATGTGGCCAAAAGGCATTCTGGCATACATGAATGTTACCCAAGGAATGATGAAAGAAATTTTCTTTTGATATTTACGATCCATAGCTACTTGATTGTATCCATAAAAATCATCCATCATGTAGATCCAGGCAGATCCTACCACCTCCTGCAGGATGTAGTCCATTTTAGATAGAGGGTAATTATCCTTTTATGAGGCCTTATTCATATTTGTTGTAGTGTTTTCTTCTCAATGATGTACGAAAAGATCCCACTTAACATTGTGGATGACATACAATCTCAACAATACAAATAGTTGTTAAACATTATATATATGTAACAACTAATAGAAACAAAACTTGCCAAACTCTGGATCTATGCCACAGTCATAGTTAAACAACAAAAAGAAAGAGTAATAACTCCAATCATCAAATGGAAACCAGATATGTAAAGAATATTTTTAGTATAACACTTGTGAAGGGAACAAATAAATGTTACAAGTCCCCCTCTATAGGATGGGTTCTTGGCTATCCTCAAATGTCTTCAGCTTGTGTAGAGTCTCTCTCCTCTATAATGTATAAACCCAACAAAAATATGGTGTGTGACAATGAAAATAATCAGAGTTACAATAGTGAGTGCAACAATGAAAATAAGAAAAAGGGAATACTGAATGGAAAACACTTCTATTTATAACAAAATATTGAGTTATCCTCGAATAATGAGCAATAATAAAATATTATTGATCCCATTCTTGGAATAACCACTTGGAATATTTATTATATTTGGTTAGGAGGAAAAAGTATTTAAACTTTATTTTAGAAAAAATAAATAAATAATGATTTATTATAATCTCAAGGAAGTAGTCAAGGAATAATAAAAAATAATGATTTATTTAATTATTCCTAACAGAATTAGGTCAAATTTGACAAAGAATAATAATTAATTAGTGATTAATTAATTATTCTTAGAGAAAAATAAGATAATTAATTATTTATCTATTTATTTTTCATGATTGGGTCAAATATGACGAGTAATAACAATTGAACAATGGTTTAGTTAATTAATCCTAGAAGAAAATCAAATAAATAGTGATTTATTTAGTTATTCTTCATGAGTTTAACTATAAATTACTTAACAAAGGTGGTTTACTAAGTGATTTCTCACAGTGAAAACAATTTTACTATGGTAAAATTGGCTCTACATTGTACTTCAGTACATCTAATAAATTAGGCTAGATTATCAATTTTTTTGGTGATAAAGGATTTCCCCCCAAAGTACAAGTGTTAGGAGAAAAATGTATCACTGAATTACAATGTAAAGGCACAATCACTAGACAACATAGGGGAGTCAGAGAGAGAGAGAGAGAGAGAGAGAGAGAGAGAGATACCAATAAAGATAAATTGGAAGAGGATAGGGATAGAGGGGGCGAGACTAATGCAAGTCTCCTTTTATGTTGTGGTATCGGACCTCAATGAGGCGGGGGAGGCATACCCATACCCGCGGAGATAACTTAGTACAAAAATAATGGTTCGCCTAGAAATATAAAATTTGGCAATGAAGTACATGTTGAGTGGTACATGACATGCTAGCATAGTAGAGCCAAAAAATAATACAATGTGTCCCATATACATAATGCCCCTAGAAAAACATGATCTAGGACTAAATACAATAATATATAACTACATGAGATACAAAGCCCCTTCCCTCAAAAAATGGGTGGGGGGGGGAGGGTATAACAACTGGAGATATCTTGCTGAGTAGGGAAGCACTCTGCAAACTGAATGGATGATTTGAAGCAGATGTGCATGCTATGAACACTACAATTGGTAGGAAATAAACCCATCAACTCTATGAAACTATATCTGAGGATGTAGCAGAGTAGGTATGCATCCATGCATGTTGGGGGCTACCTAAAGGGCCACCCCGTCATGATGTCTGAAACATATTAGTCACACCTAAGAATCACTAGTATAATCGGCTACATCACTCAACCATCAAGTGTACGGATCACAAACATGAAAAAACCAATTCAAAGGGAAATAATTAGACCCTCTTCTCAATCCAAATACTGAACAAGAATGGAAGTTGGAACCAAGATACACCACCCTTTAGGTCGTTCTCTTGGAATGAATGAGTTGATCTCGATAGAATAGGGCCTGCGATAAATGAGGCAATGAGGATCCTCAACTAAAGAATGAGGGAAAATAATAATATGATCGGTGGATTGACACCAGGGATAATGGGGAGAAAGTGGGATTGAGGGAAAAACACATGACTACCCTTATCAGAGCATAAAGTCCATGGTTGACCTGGCAGCAACTGACTCAATTCTAGAGGGGATGGGGACACTACGACTGGAGGCCAAAATGGGAAACATAGGATGAATGGTATGAAAATATGGATGGAATAATATGACATGATATAATGGGGCATGAAATAGACTCCAATAATTCAAGGGTGACTCATCGCAGATGCTCTGAAGAAGGGTAACTCGATGATGCTGCCACACAAACAAGGCTCAGTGGGGACCATGAAAGGATGAGTAAATGATCGTTTCTCACGACAAAAATCGACACATGGAACAAAAAGTATTAATAGGAGGTGGAACTAAAAGTACAAGTGTTTCTTTATGAAGAAATTTGATTTTGAGAGGCGGCGAAGTGACCCTTCTTGCAAAAATGACTTCCTGGTGAAGTGTTGAATCATCAAAAAATGAGGAAGACCCATTATAGAGATTGATGAGAGATTTCAAATGGTGCTGATGGTTCATCAAACTAAGCTATGGTTTGGTCGCAATGTGCGATAGAAAAAATGGGTTTTACTATAAAAAGGTATTTTCCCTCCAATTTGAGAGGAGGATAAGGCCCTAAATCTTATAGAGATCGTAGTGGAAAGACTAGCCATTAGAATTAGGATCTACGACTTTCAGGAAAGTATCCTTACTTGAATAAATATGGCCTTAATGATTCTTGGAATGATGGCTCTTGGTGAAGAATTAAGGGAAGAAGAAAATGATAATGAACTACTAGAGGAGGTCTAGAATCATACTCACCCACAAAGTCAAACATGGGGACTATGTGGACATAGAGTAAAATATTTTATGATATGATATCGAACATCTATGATATGCGATGTGCATATGGATCACGGGAGAGGCTAGTAGGATCAGCTATCCAAGGAATGGGAGGATAATCGACCATACCTAGATTCAGTGGGATCTAGGCTCAGACTTAAGTTGATAAGATGGCCAGGGGGAAACCATCATGCCCCCCAAGCATGGGATACTACCCACAAACATATGTGATGGAGGGGATTGATCTCATATGCAAAGGTGTGAATGATGTCCTCGAGAAGGAGGAGTTTGTGGAGTGCCATTGTGTTCTAAGTGCTTCTAGAAAGGGATTCACGCATCTTAGCACAACTAGGCATGAAATCCTCTAAAGGAGATGTAGGGTCTTGTGTGCCCCTCTAGTATGTTATGGGCATACCGAATGTATTTAGAGATATGGGCTCTAAACACTTATATGTTTTATGTGATACATAAAATGATTATGTATGCTAATATGATGATGATGGTTGGCAATGTGTTTTGCTTATCACTGTCTTTTGTCATATACATGTGATAAATGCCAATCTAGAATGCTATTTGCAATGGTATCTACATAGTTATTTTGCGCTCTAGGAACATGATTGGAAGTAATGGTTTCAAATTAACATACCAACAACTTAACTCGTAGATATTTTCTGAACAGGATTTAATTGCATGACAAGTAGCAAGGAATTAAATGAACATGAAGATGAAGGATGTGATGAGCAAGGGAATCGACGGACAAACATATCACTGTATCATATTTGGCCTATTTATTGGTGGCAGATCTAATTCACATGTCGTCGAAAGGCACACATATGAAAGTTGGTGAAAATGGCCCAGGCTGCTTAGGCTAGATTCTGGGAGAAGTGACTCGCAGTGTCAACATGACTGATATACGGTGTGGATGATGGATACATCTAAAAGGTTCGAAAGACAACAAATGAGATGATGCAATCTGCCTAACTTCATGGAAAAAATAAAGACACATAAATAAAATGGATGTGCTATGCACAAAATTTCTTGAGGTAGAGCGCATTGGGAGAATTAAGAAGGAAATGGCCTTCAAAATCCTCTGAAGGAATTCGCCCTTGCTTAAGTGTAGGGGTAATCAGGGGTATACATACCTTCCATGGTGTCTTCATCAGGCTGGGGGATGGGCATATGGGAGGAAGACTGACTACATAATGTGGCGGCATTACCTGGTGCATCGACTTGAGAATGGAGGTTCACATATGCATCATCTTTGATAGTAGATGATGCGCTAGTAGATGGATGATCTACGAATGTTGAGACCTAGGATTCTGTTGAAGGAGTTTCAATAGAAGCACATGCAAAAACCTTAGAAATTTTTTCCTATGAGGACCTCAAGGATGACGACAGGTAAAGGATGTGGCGTGTGTTGTCTGTCATCTTGACATCGAGGGGAGGGACCACACTAGTGGGGCTAGAGTTTCCCTATTCTAGTTGACTAGTGGTAACAGAATCCATGGGTAGAGAAGTAGATGATCCACTACGAGTGGCCTCATATTTGCGAATCACCCCAAGGCAATCATGAAATTCATTGAGATGAGGGAAACAATGGGAATAGTGACCATGATGATCACATAGGGAACAATGGTGGTTTGTGCACAACATTTTGAGTTTCTTAGGTGGGAATGGTAAGTTAACATGGAAGTTTAGGATATTTGACTTAGGGAACGGTTCATGAACCAAAGGTTTAAGTTGAGGAAGCTCGCAACAATTATATGTGGCATGCCCACCAACTTTACACAAGGCACATGGGGGTGTCGTCTTTGGGTCCTTGGGGGCTGGAGGAGCTCAGGGAGCCTTGTGCTTAAGTTATTTCCTCTTAGATTTTCCCCCCTATCTATATTCTTTCACAAGAGGAGCTAGTTCTTGTTGAGGTTGTGATGGAACTGAAGCAGTGACAGGGGTCATAGGGACTGGTTGAATCGGGGTCAAGGCATGGAAATGTCTTGGTTGATTGAGTTAAATGTTCACAGGGGGGTCGATGTACCATACTAGGATCCCCAAAGTCACATTAGGAAGGACCAATGAAGCCATGAAAGGGAGAGAAAAAATTCCCAAAGGGGGGAATAAGAAAGGTATCTGGCCTATAGTGTAATGTCCTCATGGAATGGCTCCTGGATGGTTAAGACCTGGAGGAACAATTCCTCATGGAAAGATTGGAGAGGCACCCAAAAATGGAGGAGGTCCTTCGGGGTGGATCTAGAGGGCTCAGCTGGAAGGGAAATAGCAAGATGTTGAGGAGGTGGTTGTTGATCAGATGTATCAAACTACTTAAGGGCATCTTGTGACGCTTGTAACATGCAAACATTGCTAGAGTTAGAGTCTGAGATGGGAGGGGCAGAATGAGGGAAAGCACCCAATAATGAGGAATATTTGTAGACTTTAGGTGAAACAATGATGGTAGGGGTTGTATACTATTTGTCGGACATTGACGAGATAATGGACTCGGGGGAGTTTATGAATTTGGCTCGTAGTAAGTCAACTAATCAATGGTAACAATCTTTCCTTCAAGTGGGAAGCGTATCTTGCGAAACACCGAAGACGCGACAACTGACATGGAATATGTGTAACTACAACGTAAGAGAATGTTGTAATCTAAAGGGGCATCAATGACTTCAATGTCGAAATGGAAAATCTTGCTCGCAAGGGTCATTGGAGAATTGTGGTACATGCTAAGGGGATGGGAGGAGTGTCCATCCCAAGCATGCAAGGTGATGGTGGAGGGGAACAAATCAGGTGACTTGAGTTGTTTCCAAACAATAACGAACATCACATAGGTGGATGCACCTTAATAAATATTGCATCAGGAGATGATGGCATTACAATATCTAACTAGTATCTAGAAAAAAATAGATGAAGGTAATGGGGGATGCTCTGATCTATTAGTCGAGAATACAATCAAATGATTGTCAGAAGGATCTACTGCACCCAAGGCAATTAGTAGATATTTCTTTTTATATGGGCATGATTGAAGGACTTCCAACATTGACATGGTACTAGGTGATTGCACCAAGTCGTCAATTATACTGTATGTATGGGAAACTCTATTAGAAGCCACATTTCAGTGTAATGGTTCCTTTGGGATCTTAGGAATGGCCTCAAGTTTAGGTTGAGGGATATATAAAGGACCACTTGCTGTTTTAAGAGGCTTAATAGATACTTTGGTTTTGGACTTTCTAGGTGACAAAGTCGAGGGTTTGTCATATTGATGTAGCCGATTTTGTAGGTTGATATTGGAGGGGTTAACCTCATCAGAGTTCATCATAAGGATATGGTAGTTACTAGGACCAAACGGTTGGTGGGGGTGGGCTACTTGACCTAGTTGAGGTTGAGTAACAACAAATCCTTGCCGAGGGAAATGATTTGTGAGCACTATCGGTTGAGATGGCATGGGATTTTGAGATAATTGTTGACCTCTAGAAGGTGCTTGAGCTTCCCAAATTTGGCACATCTGGGGTAAGAGAGGAAACTCACATGTATAATGGCCATGTACATGACAGCATGTGCAAGACTTCTTCATACAAATAATCCTATTTTTCTTGGGTTGGTTGCCTGTTGCTGGTTGTTGGTGTTATGCTATTTTCCCTTGGGTTCACTAGGCTAGTTACCCCAGTTACCCTTGTTACCCTTCCCATTATTATTTTTCTTCGAATTTTGGGGATTGGTTTCACTCTGTTGTATAAACACATCAACCTGAGGGGGTAGTGGTAGCTCAGGCTGAGGATTCATTGGAGCTGCAATGCTAGTGCTTGAGGGGCTGGAGCATTGGGTTGTGAATAAGGAGGAGCAATAGTTTGGTAGATGGGTTGGGGCCCTGGAAACATGTTGCTAGAAGTAGGGGCATAAGTGTTGGACAAATTGGTGCCCCCCTCCGGGTAGCCATAACTTTGCTCAGTATATGGCGAAGAGTGTGAAATGGATGTAATGATACCATCAATGGTGTGAGATGCTCCCAGTGCATTGCCACTTTCACGATAGGGGAGGTCTAGAATGCTGGTAAAGACATAATCATATTGTGCATAAATCAAGTCATATCTTAAAGTGGTTTGGAGAGCTTCTTCCTCGATCTGAGGAAAATGTGACACAACATATTTTCCAATGGGTGCTAAGAGGATCCTAAGAAACCAATCTAGATAGACATGATGCTTAAAGGGCAGGGCATGACATGTGTTCCTCCTTCGATGCCACTCTTGAACATGGTCCGAAAGAGGACTAACATAGAACTAACGGAATGTAGTCAATAGCTCTAGTCAAGTGTCGTACTGGAGAGGTAACTGGAAGTATGAGAGGAATGCTTTATCCAGCATCATGAAAATGGAATGAGATGCGGAGGGTTGGTCTACACACCATTTTGCAACATCTTCATTGAGCGTGTGTTGGAATAGCTGAAGGTGAATGGAGTCATCGGTTATGGAGTTGGATGAACACCACATGTGGAAGGATCATACATGGTTGGTAGGATCCTCTCTAGCATTACCCTCAAAATTCGGGACGTATGAGGGAATATTAGTCGACATAGAGGGCCAAGCAGCATCATGGTGTATGGGGTCATTTCTCAATGGGTTAAAATCTAGTAGACTTAACCCAACCATAAAGGGGAGCATGAGGGCTGCCATAATGGTTCCTAAGGTTGTTCCTTTTTATGTGACCACTAGTATAGAACAAGAGCCAACACTGGGTTGGGTTCCTATAATAGTTGTAGGTCTAGAAATGGTGACAGTATATGGTGAAGGAGGCTCAAAATCAAATAAGGAATCAGAAGAACTAGGAGAAGAGTCTGTATGGGGACTCAAAGGGCTATGAACTTGAACCCGATAGGGAGGGGTAATATGCCCAAGGGAAAACTGAGGGTGAAGGCCTAATAGTCTCCATGACAAATGCCTTTCTGGTGCAATGGTGGTAGGACACACATGACACGAATATGGTGAACGGAGGTCAACAATATGCGTTTGTGCCAATGAGGGGAGATAAATTCATTGTGTTAAGTCTTGGCTTGGTGGTGTAAACCAAGAATCCTTCTCTTAAGGTGTGCTTGTGTGTACAAGTGTATTAATTGATTAAGCCCAAATTATGCTTGTAAGAAAAGAAAAGAAGCTTGTTGAAAATAAACTAAAATTAATAACAAAAAATGAACAAAAAAACAATTAACTAAACCCCACCCAAACTGGGTTTACAAACACTGCACTGTTTGGTGGCTAAATCAATGGAAAATACATTGAAACAATCAAGAGATCTAAATTTCAATGTGATTAGGATCAAGTGACACTAAGTTGCTGTAAAGTGTTGCAGAAACAACAAAAAACTAGAGGGGAAGATTGCTGCAAAAAGATAGGGAGGTGTGAAACACCTAGGGAAACCCATGGGACCCTAAGGAAAATGACCAAACAAATTTAAATGTGAAACTACGAATGGGAACAACCTATCATAACAGATCTGAAACATAAGGGTATAGATCTGGAAAATGTGGTTGAAAGCGCTGTAGAAAGTCAGACTACTCAGCTAAGCTCCTCTTAGAAAGGTGGAAGCATACTAGAAACCCTAGGGGAGGCTAAATTTGACTTCGATGAATAAATCAGAGTGGATCAAGGCCTAACTGGGATGAGACATAGGTCAGACAACCCAGCAGACATCTCTATGCAAAACCTAGAAATCGATCTACCAAAAACCCTAAAAAACAGAAATCAAAGGTACTGGCCTGTTTCTCTATACGGATCACACTTTTTGGGCCGATAAGTGTGTTCTAGCCTCCAAATCACACTTTTTGGGCCAAAAAGTGTAATTTATGCTCCATGGATCATAGTTGGAAAATATCAAAAAAATGTTGTCTTTGTCGTGATTGATTCATGTGACCTATGGAAATGACTAGAAAGCTTGCGGAAGTCATAAATTTAAGAGATTTAGGGTTCAAAAACTAGGAATAATTAAGAGAAATGAAAAAGGAAGAAACCCTAAGCTGAAAACCGAAGGTCGCCCAGGATTCTGGATCTAAAGTATAAAACTAGTGTAGTCGCCAATTTTATGATTGGCAACAATTAGAAAATCCCCAGTCGAGTCGCAAATTTTGTTTTAGTGTTTTCTACTCAATAATGTACAAAATGAACCCACTAAAGATTGTGGATGAAAAACCATCTCAACAATATAAATGGCTACTAAACATTGTATATCTGCAGCAACTGGTAGAAACAAAGCCTTCCAAAGTCCATATCTATGCCACAATCATAGTTAAAGTACAAAAAGAAAGAGTAATAACTCCAAGCATCTAATGGAAACGAGATATGTAAAGAATAATTTTATTATAACACCTGTGAATGGAACACATAAATGTTACTAGCCCCCCTCTATGGGATGGGTTCTTAGCTATCCTCAAACGTCTTCAGCTTGTGTAGAGTCTCTCTCCTCTATAATGTATAAACCCAGCAAAAATATGGTGCGTGAGAATGAAAATAATGAGAGTTACAATAATAAGTGCAAAAATGAAAATAATCAAAAGTGAATAGTGAATGGAAAACCCTCATATTGATAAAAAATTATTGAGTTATCCTCGAATAATGACAAATAATAAAATATTATTGATCTCATTCTTGGAATAACCACTTGGAATATTTTATTATATTTGGTTAGGAGGGAAAAAAAGTATTTAAACTTTTATATAGAAATAATAAATAAATAAACAATTTAATTTATCATCTCAAGGAATTAGTTAAGGAATAATAAAAAAAATAATGATTTATTTAAGTATTCCTAAGGGATTTAGTCAAATTTGATAAAGAAATAATAACTAATTAGTGATTAATTAATTATTCTTAGAGAAAAATAAGATAATTAATGATTTATCTATTTATTTTTCATGATTGGGTCAAATATGACAAGGAATAATAATTGAACAATGGCTTAATTAATTATTCCTAGAAGAATATCAAATAAATAATGACTTATTTAATTATTCTTCATGAGTTTGACTATAAATTAGTTAACAATGGTGATTTATTAAGTAATTTCTCATAGTGAAAGCAATTTTTCTATGGTAAAGTTGGCTTTACATGGTGTACTTCCATCCATCTAGTAAATTAGGCTAGATGATCATTTTTTTGGTGAGAACAAAATTCTTGAAGTCTACACATAAACTTATTTATCCATTCTTTATTTTTTAGAGGGACTAGTTTTTGTACCCAATCTGAATATCTCGAAGGTGCAATGATTTTGTCCTCGAGAAACTTCCTTAATTCCTCTCCAATAGATGCCAGTAACAAAGGCTTAATTTTTCTAAGATTATGCTTATATGGCTTCACCCTGCCATTCAAAGATATATTATGTTGAATAATAATAGTACCAAATGTTTTTAAATCATCAAAACACCAAAAACACATTTGTATAGTTTTTTAAAAGGTCCAAATATCTTTCCTTTTACTTATGGGGAAATTCTTTTGTGAACTTGGTTATTTGAGGATCTTGATCCAAACCTATGCTGCAATATTGCATGTGTTCTTCAAGTTCTTTCTTAGTTGGATTGTAATCCACATCCTTTGGGTTGAATAATATTTCTAATGGAACCAGACCTGTAGGGATAGTATTACCTTTCAACTGTAAAATATTGTGCCTTGCAATGGTCTCTTCCCAACAGGCCTACTTCACATTTATCACTCTCTCTTCATCCTCGTCAACTATTGAATTTGAAAATTCTCCTATAACTTCCATGAAGAGTTTAATTTATTCCTTGTCCTCAAACACCTCCCAATTTTTGATATTGTTAGATACTGAGGGTCGGTACCTGACCTTGACTTCATATCTGAGTAGAGGGTTTTGAGGAGGTTTAAAGTTACTAGAATCTATAGGCAAGGAATCAACCATCCAATTCCTCTCTAGGAAGAAATTGGATTTTAAAGCCTAAGAAGAAATTTTCAATCAAATCCCATACCTCATTTTGGTAAGCCTTTATTCTGGGATGTTTGGTTTGACATTGATTCCAGATTTTTTTTCATCACTAGTTCTGAAGATCCAAACATAGCCAAGAACCCATTGTTAAGGTTCTTAGGATACTGTAGACCTAGTAGCAAAGTTTCATATTCAACAACATTATTAGTGGCTTAAAGCTCCAGCATGAAAGAGATAGGGATCAAGTTTCCTTCTTGGGATACCAATAACACACCTGCCCCATTCCCTTCCCTAGAATAAGCACCATCAAAGTATAACTTCTACACTTTATCACACTCTAGTGATTTTTGGTTTAGTTGGGCTAAGAATTCAATTTGTGTTTCATCCAGGATTAGATCATCTTCCTCTAGAATCAAGTAAGAGAAATGTTTCTCTTTACCATATATAGGGCCATTATTTAAATGGTCATCTCCAGTAATTGCTTTTGCAAAACTTGATTCTCTATACAATCATCTTTCTTCTCCACCCAAAATCAGGATGGTGGAATATGACAAGTCCACTTTGATGGATCCCCCAATATTAGACCCCCATGACCTAGACAGTTGCATACCAAACCTTGTAGGGGTATACACTACTACAATATTCATTACCATACTTTTTGCAAATATCTCGACTAAATTGATAAATAAATATTTAATCATCCCTCGACATTTTACTTTCTTACTCTTAAAAGAATACCAATATTTATATGGGTTTGTTCTCTATAATCCCAACTACTCCCTAACGTAAAATGGAATTAGATTATACGAAGCTCATGACTCATGCATGCAGTTGTGTAATAGGAGCTCATGAACTATGAAAGTAACATAAAATTGGAAAATGGAAGAGTCTTATTCCTCAACATGAGGTCCAAACACAACCATGGGCCTTTCTTCCTGTAGGTTAAAACTATGGTAGATGGACACATGAACTGAGACAACTGCGGTTTATAACTAGGTTGTTTTAATAGTTTAGTTAAGGGGACATATTTTGACATTTTCCAGCTCTTTTTCAAGATTAAAGGTAGAAGGGCCTTTATCAGCGAAGAAAATGTGATTGGGATCCTTTTCGTTATCTCATACTAATTTGGATGGTAAGGGAGACTTCTCTATTTTACAAACCTTAGGCTTGTGGAAAATGGAATTTGGAGACTTTATTTTTGGGTGACCCTTGGTATAGAGGCTTCTTTCCTTTGGCTGTTGATTTAGGAGGATTTTGGTGAGAGGACTTCTCATTTTTGTCTTGCATTATAGATATTTTCATTTAATATCAAAGATCATATTTACTTTGTAGCTCGGATTGAATGAAGTCAACAAACTGCCTGCAATAGTTATCGATCTCACCATCATCTAGTGGGGCCTCCAAATCATTACCTACTTCCTCATGTGTTTCGACTTTGTATTCCTCTTCAGAGAAGGAAGATAACTACTCTTCTTGGGATTCTATGGCTTCTTCAGAATGTTCCTTTTGATCATCTCCCAAATACAATAGAGGTTGAATGTGATCTTGTTTCTATTTTCTCTCCCTTTACAAGAGATGCAAAGGAGGTATCTATATTGAGGGTTGAAACTTCAGTTAAGAGATGGTTAGTTTTGTCTATGAGGGTTTTTGTTTTCCAACTCTAGTTTCACCAACTTGTTATATTATTTTCTTATCAGTTTATTCATTTCCTTAAGTTTCTTCTCTTAAGTTTCCTTCGCTTGGTTTGATGAACTCACTTCATCCTTTCCTCTTATCTAATCTCCATGATCAGTTCTCCATATCCACTTGCTAGTATAGGTGAAATTTTCTTCAACTTGTAAAGAATTTATTTGAGTCTACTCTAAGGAGGGAGACATTATTTCTTTGAGAGTGAAACCAAAATCTGGGTAAAAATCCCCAACAAAAACCCCTCTAGGAACAACCTGTGGAGGCTTGACTTCAACAGAAAGGCTATTGTACAATTTTTTAAACCTATTTATGAATTCAAACACATCTTCTTTATATTTTTCTTCATGGAATTAAATTTAGTGAGGATATACCCATGGTCCCTCTTCTCTCCCCATTTTTCCATGAAAGAATTCTCCATCTCCTCCGAGGTAGTGATTGAAGCACCTGATAGGGCTTTAAACCATTTTCTAGCTTCCCCATCCAGAGACTAGAAAGAATCCTTAACACCAAATCTAGGTGTTCCACATTAAGGTTTTCTAGAAATGTACATAAAGTTTCTACATGCCTCTCAGCTTAGATGTCCTATTTTCTTGTGAATCTTGGCAAGAGCTTGAGATAGTCCTGTGGCATACCATTCAAGGTTTGTGGCAAATCCAGTGGAGCATATTTGTTCAGCTGCAATAGACATATTGAGAAAGGAAGGTGGTAGAATATTTATTATAGGTCCTTGCTAAGGGGTTATCTGAGTTGCAAATAATTGGATCTAGGTAGGGAAGCTATTCACAATTGGTGTGGGACTGTTTATAAGTATGTCTTTAACTTCTTCAATTTCAAGGAAGGGATGCAATGAGAAAGAGGGTTAAATGATAGAATATTCTTTGATTTTGACTCTTGAAGTGAACAGACTAAAGGTAGACCATGTTCCTTTGGGATATCCCAAAACCCTGGAGGGAAACTCTGGGAAATTTATCACAACCTTTTGAGCTCTATAAGAGGATACTTGTAGAAAGGAAGCTATAGGAGTTGGGGTAACAGGGGTTATTTCTTTCTATATCCTCCTTGATATTATTTTTTTAGGATCAAACAAAATAGGGTTGTTGTATTGTGAAGTATTAGAGCATGTGTATGGCATTTTGAAAGCCAGGATGGTCAAAGATCTAGACAATGGAGTCACCAAGGTGAGAGATATTCAAAACACACACCTTCCTTCTCACCTTACCAAAGGGTGTACACTATCGTAACCAGGGAAAATGTTCTAATTCATCCCTGACAATGGCATCAAAGGATGGTGTATCTCCTAAAGACGACCCCTGGGCTAATGAGAGACCAATGCCTAGGACATATTGATGAGTGCCTTAATGATTTCTTAGAAATTCATATCACACTCAATATTTAATATGTATGATAGAAAATTGATTTAGAACCTTCCTTAAGAGGGGAAATGAAAAGCTAGATGTAAACTATTATTCACATAATAATTATTATTAGATTGAAGGTGGTCAACATCACGTAAACCTGTAACTTAACAACAACTATATTAGATTTGGTAGAAGACTTGAGAAGGAGAGAAAATCAATAGACAAGGTGTAAATCTAAGAATTTGGTGCATCAAAGCTTCACATGAAAGGGATGAGATAGAGATTTAAGTGGAATGTTAAGATACATGGAGTGCATTTTAAGGATTAGATTCCATATCAGTCTAGGCATATGTAACCAACATATAACTTAGATGAATCCATACATTCGTGAAAACATATCCAACATCTACTAGTACATGTAATCTAAGAAGAATTGTGACACATATGGAATAACATAGAAAATAACACATATTACAGATTCATATGAGTCTTAATTGCCAAAAAATTGTATTAATCTTCCATAGAGCATAAATTTCATTGACAGTATATAAGAATTATCTCTTGGAAAACAAAAATTATGAACCCTTGGATCTGTATCATAAAACTATTTTTAAATGACCACAGAGGGAGAGCCCGTTACAAAATATTGCTTCTTGATTTCTCATAGTGGATCATTATAGCAAAATATAAGCGTGATCCTTGGCACAATTGTACTAACCAAATTCTAACTAACTAACTGAAAATAAAAATATTTACATAAAATATGAAATTCACGAGTCATAGTGACACGATCTACTGTATCTCTAATCATGATAGGAAGGTTTTAGCAACCACACTGATGGTTTGATGATTTGGAGCACAAGTGGGTTGTTGAAATTCTCCCATATTTGCCCCAAGGTTGGAGCTTTGTAGAGGAGCTTCAAAGAACCATTGATAGACAATTTTTAGATTGGTTAGACCTGTGTAATTTAGTATAGGATGAAACAAGGCCTTTACCATCCCCAGTAGCTGAAGATCCCTCTTCAAGTAATTAACCATGGTCTTACCCTTCAGAATGGGATTCTTATCATGGGAAGAATAAACCTTTCTTTTGGCCTCCTCTAGTACTTGAATCTATTGTTCCCACTGGATCAATACTCTCCCAAAGTCCCATTAGCAGGGAAGCTCTGCTCTGACAATCCTCTCAAACTCAACATTAAAACTGGCCACATCCTTTGATACTACCTCTAGGAACTCCTCAACTTTGACTTAAGCTTCCTCATTCTAGACAACTTCAGAGGTCTCCATGATAGAAGTCACTATGTCTACAACATCTATGATCCTAAAACTCATTCACATGAGTGTACACAAACAAATAGAACAACAATGAATAATATCTGAAAAAGGATGTGGTAGGAAAATGATGCAGCTGGTATCTTATGGCCCCAGATAGGTAGGAAGGAATGTCAAATAAATTATCGGGTTGCAACATTTTCCTGAGGAAAACCAAAGTGGCCTTAGTAGAAATATTGATATCATCATCCGTGAAGAGGTAAGCAATTATGGATAAAATAGGTTGAATGGGGTCTACAAATATGGTTATGCGAAAACTATCAGCAGTGGGAAAATGTTGCATGTTATGGGCCAAGAAAAGTTACTGCAAGGATTCATGTTCATTAGCTACAAGGCTAGAGTAAGGGTAAACTAGTGTGGTTTCTATGAAATATTCGTGTTTAGGAGAGATAGTGTAAAGTAGGGTAATTTTGGATCAATTAATGGGTTACTTCAAAGATTTTGGCCCTGGTAGAAGAGACAAAGTAGTTTTTCTCCTCTCTATAGGTTGCAATCAACCAGGAGATGAATTTAGGAAGTAGTGGACAGAGGGAGTGATTTGGTAATATAAACCTGAGCCAAGTACCTAGAATGGGTCTTCTCCCCTGACGTGGCTGCCATATAGGCTAAAATAGAGGTCTATAAATTGGTAAGAATGAGGGGTTCAAAATTTATAACTTTGTCTCAATGGGAGGTTTGATACTAGAGGAGGCATTAGCATCATGGGAGTTGTGAGTCTCCGAATATGCCTTATTCTTGTTCTACAAATATTTGAATAACCTTACAGGTGCAGGTGATCAATTGGTTACGAGGACGTCATGGAGTGGGTCAAAAATGACATAGTGAGGAGACTCCTAGTAGATTGAGAGCTTGAATGGTGTTTTGGATAGGTGACTAGTGGGAGAGCTTATAGTAGGAATTGATAGAAATTTTTGAAAATGCGAGGCGGGAAGGATTTTTATAAGTGGAGGAGGAACAATGGTTAGCTGACGTAGGATGACGCCATGGGAGGCACACATGTCTGAGTGAAATTGGGCAATGATAAGGGATAGGTGGATGGGGGCACAGATAGTCAACTTATCATTTACCTTTTAAACTTTGTGCTCACTTTAATTGGCACCAGTCTATTGGCCCATGTGGCTTATGGTCCTGACCATCCTTCGGAGGGTAGGATAGCGGGAGGCCTATTCTAGTGCTTACTATGTAGAAAAAATATGTGTTGTGGGTTCGACGGCCCCATTGGTTAGAATTTTCAACCCTTAGGGGGAGGAAATCACTTAGTTTTAGTGCAAGTTACCCCCCAAACTTCTTTTGGGAGTTGGTCGGGCAAGGATGAACAATGATCCGCCATGAAACTACTCCACTTTTAAATAATCACCCGTGCAAGTGTAAAAATTCCTTTTTTCCTAACTTCTTTTGCCTAATGGGGGTCCCGTGAGTGGTGCCTTTAAACTCAAACCTTTTTCCATGGCTTCAAGGTCTGACAATTCCCTTCCATTGTTGATTTAAAGGGAACTTTTAGATATGAGCCCTAGCTCTGATCTCTCAACTTCTTGAAACATCTAATGTAGGGAAACAACATAACTAGAGAAATATCAATGATAGAGCAACCAAAACTACATAATAACAAGTAAATTTACACATACTACACAAGAGGAAAGGAGCTCTTAGTGACATATACAAATCCAACCAAGTCAAGGACATTGACATGCCACCCATTGGTAGATTGGGTTGAACCAAATATTTCTTTCATCTAATCACTCTCCTACCATATTCTAAGCATGAGTGTGGGACTCACAACAAAACCAACCATGCTTCTCACGCTTTAGCACATATCCCACCAGAATTGATCAAGGATTTCTAGGCCCGAAGCAACCACCTATACATCTAGTATTTACTTTATATACCACCATATACCTGTCAAGGATTCTTAGACCCAAACAAGAAACATACACTACCAAGCTTTACCACAATCCCACAATTATTGGTCCAGGGATCACTAGGCCCTAAAAAAGCATGGATGCCTCTAGATCTCCCCACCTAAACCATGAGGAAGTTTCTTGTCTCCATCCTTAGGCTTTATTTCATATCCCACCTTTACCAGTCCATGGATTTCTAGGCCTTCGGGAATTTTCCTAAGACCACCTCACCCAATTTCAAAACCATCCCACAACCATCTCAATTAAATGAAATAACTCCATCCCACAATGGAAATTTAGAAATGGCAGCACAAGGCTAAAAACCACTATCACACCTGGATAAAACCATACCAATGATAGTATGAGAACCAAATACACACATGCATATACCTTGCATGTCAAAACTAGCAAGCAAATCATACATGCAGCTCGATACCTACAAGTAATCCCACCATAGTTGGTTGATCCAACTCCTCCTTGCTTGATCTTTTCTTTTCTTTCTCCAATGCTAGAGTGCTCCAAGAATTCTCTAAGTTGTGCAAGAATGTGAGAGAGATAGAAGAGAGAGAGAGAGCTCCAAGCTAAAACTAACGAAAGGTTGTGAGGCCTCAATTTTCTTCAATTTCTATTATTTTCCTCCTCACATGATTGTGACCTTTCACATTCCTTTTCTCCTATTTTCCTTTATTTTCATAAATAAAATTCCAATTAATGTTGCTTTCATTTGCAAAGCCTTTTCCATTTTTCCCTTAACCATAATATACCAAATCAACACCGCTCTAGGATGTTTTTCCCATCATTGAGTTTGGAATAGATGTCCCATGACCTTGGTATTATTTTACCCTTATTAACTTTACTACATGGATTTTTAAACCGAGGATGTTACATACCCCTCCCACTTAAGGGAACACCATTCCGAGTGTTCAATGACACCTACAACCAACATTACAAATGAAAACCAAGACACACTTCGCATGGAAATTTATAAGTTAGATCGATTCAGTGTTCACAATGAACACCATGATGGAAGGAAACACCAACATGACAAAACATAACAACATAACACCCATACCACTTATTGGATATTTATAACACAACTAGTGGTGTATTTACATCGATATACATATATACATATACCAAAATTGCTTTTCCTCAACCAACAAACAAAGAAAGATACATAGCCTACATCTGGTCAAACATCCACCACATAGCTTCATCGGGCCCAAAATTCTTCCACTACACTTTAACCTGCTCAATTCTGGAGCCTAAGCATATTCCTTTGAAAAATACACTGAGGTTTTAGCTGGAATTTACCTTATGGCTCCACCTACAATTTCTACTGATCAATAACATGATCAACAACATTTACATATATTTTAAGCAATGAAACATGGAAATCATCATGGATTTTCACTTTCGGAGGTAGGGAAATTTTGTAGGCCACTGGTCCAATCCTCTCAAGGATCTCGAAAGGCCCACAATACTGAGGTGCCAGCTTCGCACATGACCCAATCCTCAAGGATATCTTCTTTGGCTTGATGCATAAATTCACATGCTCTCAAACATCAAACTAATTAAATGCCTTTTGTTGATCTACATAACTATTATTTCTATCCTGTGCTCCCTTTAAATTCTTCTTAATAACCTACATTTCTCCTTCCATGTCTACCAACATGTCTAGCACTATCAATACCTTATTCACTGGATCACTCCAGCTAATAGGAGTATTACCACTCCACCCATACAACGCCCTAGATAGACTCATCCTTGATGACTCCTAACACCCATTATTTTAATAAAACTCAATGATTGGAAGGCACCCTTCCTACTTTCGTTGGTAATGCATAACATTCATTCTCAACATATCCTCTAGTATATTGTTGACACTCTTTGACTATCCATCTATTTGTGAATGATACATTTTTTTGAAGTCTAGCTCTATACCCCATCCTAAAAATAGATCTTTCCAAAGCATGGAAGTTAACTTGGCATCTATTTCTAATACAATCTTCTTTGGAACACCATGCCATCTCACTATATCTCTGATGGAAAGCTATGCTACCTCACTAGTTGAATAATTAGACTTCACTAGAATGAAGTGTGTTACCTTTTTGAGCCTGTCTACCACAAACATGATGGAATCATGTTGACTAAGTGTCCTTGGGAAACATATGATGAAATAAATATAAATGACCTCCCATTTCCACTATGTAATTTGAATAGGATTTAGTCAACCATTTGTATTGTTACACTCTTCTTTTACTTTTTGATAATCAAAACATGTAGACACAGACTCTACCACTTCCTTATTGAATTCTTGGGTGACTTGAATATGACTTAACATGAAATTCCCTCAAGATAAGATTCTTGAGATCACTATTGTCTGACACATAGATCATGTCCCTAAATTTTATCAAGCCATCTACCATGAGATGATATTCCACATCATGTTTGCCTATACCTTGGTGTTGTAACATGTGCCTAAGCTCCATAAACATGTCATCATGTTACCCTTCTTGTAGGATCTGATCCTATGAAGGTCTGCCCTCCTAGCAATGTTTCCTCTATCCTTCACAAATCTACTATTAGCACATAGATCTCAACCTCTCTCAAATTGAGAAACCAAAACACTAGAACGCAACCTTCAAACTAGACCTAAACACAACCTTCAAAACAAGAGAACTTTGACTTCAAATTAAACTTGCACTTGACCTTCAAACACCAATATTCAAACATCAAACCAATCTTGAACTATGCCTTCAAAACATTAGGACTCAACCTCCTTGATTTTTTCTAGAACTTGGCCTCAATAAGCCTCAATAGAAGATAAAATCCTTTCCTAGAAATTTTGTCAAAAAATATTTTCACAATCGAGCGAATTATCCAATGAAGATTATTCCAACTCAAATACATTTATTTTCACTTGTCTCATGAAGTGTGAACCTCAAAACCGGTCCTTTGCTACCCTAGAACGAAGCTTCCAAACTTACATTTGAGCGATAGTGTAAATGTCTCATCTTCAACACCTATATATAGTGATTTAAGGTCTAGACTAGAATGACTGGTTCACTAGTTGTGCCAACTAGCAAAATGTATAATGAATATTCAAAAATAATTTCTCCTCAATCATGTGGACTTGGAAGGCATGTCATATATCACTAGAAATGAAATGGAATAATCTTTGCATCCATATGTCCTATGCTCCCATTTAATATATGTAATTGGAGTATAAATTCCTTCAAGTATGGGGTTATCCAAATGGAGCTTTCTTAGATAACCTTTGACATATAATAACAACGATTTTCAATACACATATAGGGGAAGAGAGAGAGAAGGATTTATGAGCAATATATTTAAGGGGGGCAGGGGGGTGGGGGAGGGAAGGGAGAAAGATAAGGACTTATAGTGTTGACAAATATAGGGGATAAGGAAGAGACAAAAAGAGATTGATAGAGAGAGAGTAGGAAATAGGAAATGCGAGAGAGACATAGAAAGAGGGGGACATATGGGGAGAGAGGAGGGAAAGGGATAAGATAGAGAGAGAGAGAAATAGATGGGGAAAGGAATAAATCAAGATGAGAGAATGGGGAAAAGAATAAATAGATAGAAATAGGGATAGGGATACGGGGTGTGATAGAAAGGAATAGAGAGAGGAGGTTCTTAGGGGGAGAAAGGGAGAAACAAAGATAGGAGAGAGAAATAGGAAGTAAGAGAGAGAGAAAGGAGGAGATAGAGAGAGAGGGATGTATGAGGGACACATTTACGGGGAGAGTAAGAGATCCAGAGAGATGGATATAGGAGGTAAACATACAAGTGAGGAGAGAAAGATGGGGTAAGGGGAGGTGATATATATATATATATATATAATATATATATATATATATAGGCAGATATTGGGAGAGACAGAGAAAGAAAGGGTGACATAGGGAAATGGGGAGAGGGAGGATGGAAACATAGGTGGGGAGAAAGAGAGGGATTTCTAGGGGGTAAGGAGAGACAGGGGGATAGGGAGAGGAAAAGGGCTGAAGAGGTGGGATCAAAGGGAGGGAGATAAAGGGGGGGCCTAGATAAGGAGAGTGAGAGTGATATAGGAGGGAGAAATAAAATATGAAGAGAAAAAGGGATAGGGATAGTTAGAAATTATTAAGAGGGGGATGGGAGGGAGAGATATAAAGAGAGAAACAAACATAGAGGGGAAAATAAGGTTTTAGAGAGAGTTTATGTTTCAAAGCAAGAGAGAGAGAGAGAGAGAGAGAGAGAGAGAGAGAGAGAGAGATTGGGAAAAAAAGGGAGAGAGGGGATATGGAAAATGACAGAGGGATTTCAGATGGAGACATATGGATTGAGGGAGATAAGGAAAAAATAATAGAGAAAGTGGGAGAGAGAGAGAGATAGAGGGATACAAGGGGAGAGACAAATACAAGGGACAAAAATAGAGAAAGTGATGGGGAAGGACAAGATAGAGAGAGACAATGAAAATTGAAAGAGAGAGATATATAGTAAGAGGGATAGGGAGAGGTGGAGAGACTGAAGGAGGTAGAGAGAGTAGGGGCATAGATTGAGAGGGAGATAGGAGGGAGACAAAAGAGAGATAGAGAGAAAGGGAGTGATATAAAGAGAGACATGAGGGTTAGCGAAAAGAGAGAGATAGAGAGAGAGAGAGAGATTAATGTGGTTTAAAGAGAGTTGGGAAGGATGGTGAGAGATGGAAAAATTTACATGCATGGTGTAGAACATGTGCATGTAATAAAACCTGTGCATGCATGTTAATATTGTGCATGGGTTATTAATTTCAAAAAATATTTGGCGAAAACACCTATTTCAATTAGGTTTGTCGATGAAGTGGCCCCTTCAGTTTAGGTTTATATTGATAGGCCTCTTGGTTTGGTCTACATAAACAAAAAAATTCATTTTTAGAATTTCTGATTTTTACCCATAATTTTATATATGCCTCGTAGGTTCATTACTATATATATATATATATATATAATATATATTAATATTTAATTTGTTTAGAACTATATCAAATTTATAAAAATATATAGCTCTTTTATTTTTTCTATAACATTTGATTGATAAAAAAAGACTCAAACTCGTACAAGAAAAATGAATAGGTTAAGATCCTAATAAGGGAACTTAATAGCTGGTGTCACCAGTTTAAGGATTCATTATGTTTCTGGAAAAATAATGATGCAATGAGATCCCTATATTATCAAGTTACGTCACATCATTTACATAGTAAAACTAATGTCAAAGGCGAACATATACTTTATGTTTTAGAGAAAATTGACATACCAATCTTAAAAAATATCATTTTTTAAAGTTACATCAATTTTCCATAATTAAATGTTATATATTTTATATTGGGAAAAAAACTGATTGTTTAAATTTCATCATTTTACACTATGTCATAAGAAGATAAAAGTACCTTTAATAATTATTTCTAGTAATGAAATTTATATGTTTTCAAATTTCTGCTACAACAAATATGTCATAATTATGTAAAACTATCTTATTCCAACAATAACAATAAATTTGATTTTAACTTTAAATATTTACGCCTTAAGGCGATTCCCTTTGAAATGAATTTCCCTAGCTGTTGCAGTGTCCTATTATTCACCCTGGATTTGTGGTGTTAGACAATTCAACAAAATTTGATCGTTGATCAAAAAACTGTTCATGAAACTGAAACGGTTCGTGAATTTTCGTCTCGTCATTCTCGCTCCATGAAACTAAAACAGTTCATGAATTTACGTCTCGCCATTCCTGCTCCACGGCCATGTACATATTTACCAGCTTCTGCGTCTCTTTGCTTTCAACGTCCTCTTTTCTTTTCCGTTCTCTGTTTTATTTTGTTCTGTTTTTTTTTGTTATAACTGTTGTTGTGGCTCTGATACCACTTGTTGTAGCTCTAACCCAAAATATTATAGATCTGATATGAAAATATAAGATAATGCAAATAAACCCAATAAATAAGATAGAAATAGATAGAAATGCTTCTTTATTGATCAAACCCTTATGGTAGGGCAACACCATACAATCACTCCTTAAGGAAGGAGAACACTCCACAAGC
>APFE031695977.1:41131-55092 GCA_000404065.3 Pinus taeda | reverse complement strand
TGTTACAATGAGGCTCGAAGGCCTATTTATTGTTGAGAAACAATGAAAAACCCTTCACATCCCAAAACCTAACCCTAGAAGATGAAACACCAAATTGTGGGCCCCGTTTGGGTAGATTGGTACATCAATTTCCCGAGGTCGTAACTTTGGCATATGATCTTTGTTTGACGCGTACGATAGCTCGTTAGAAAGATCTATCCGAGAACTACCACTTTGGGAAGGGAAACATCGGTCCATGGACCCATGTTGCCTCCAGATTTCCCAAAAAACGTTGTTTAGGGCCTCAAAACGGCTCCGGAAGTTCAGGACCCGAAATACTGCTAAAAATAGTAAGTTGTGCTACAATTAAGGAAACTGAAAATGCTGAGAGAAACAATGATGGGGGTCCAGATGGACTTGGCAGGTGGCCACCAATATCCACCTGGATCAAGGATGCACCTGAGTCAATCAACCATGCCTCATGATCTACATGTGTACTTGAAGAATCCAAGTACACATCCCCACCTTCATATGAGGTGATTTTCACCTCTACAGAAGGAGCATCATCAGATCCCTCTCCTTTGTCAGGATCTTTAGATTTACAATCCCTTTTGTAATGCCCTTCGTTTCCTCATTTCCAACAAGCCACCTTTATAGGTTTTCTTGGAGATTTGGACCATCTAGATTTAGATCTCCCACTCGATGACTTATTTTTGTTTCTGTTATGGGACTGTCCTCGTACAAATAAGGAATCACCATTCTGGCTCTCCATATTTTTCCATCTCATCTCCTCCGTCAACAAGGATGAGACTATTTCATCAAATTGCAAGGCAGTTGTATTGCTACCTATTGCAATAACCAGATTATCCCACGAATCTCGTAGAGAACACAACAAACTGATGCACTTATCTTCATTTTAAATTTTAATATCAACAGACAATAACTGACTTACCACAGTATTAAATGCATTCAGATGCTCTGTCACTGAGTCTCCATATTTCATCCTCAAGTTATACAACCTTTTCCGTAGGAACAGTTTATTCACCAGAGACTTAGATCGGTACGAAGTCCCTAACTTGTCCCACAAAGCCTTCGTCATCGCTTCCCCTAATACATTCAACAATACTGAATCTGAGACACAATCGTATTGTGATCTTTTCCTTTCGATCCAACTTCTTCCATTCTTCATCGGACAGTCTCGTTGGTTTAGTACTTGGATCTACTGTGATCCATTGATCTTTATCCACCAACAGATCCTCCATCTTGAGTTTCCATAACTCAAAACTCTTACCATTAGATTTCTCGATCTCTATTTTCCACTCCTTGCCATCTTCTTTCACCAGCAGAATCGATCCCGTAGATCTCCCACTGAATAGGGCCTACCACAGGCCTGAGCGAAACCCCTCAGCAACAAAGCCATCTTGTTGAAGCCAAAACAGCTTTGATACCAAATGTAAGTTTTAACCTCGTACTTAAATTACCTGCATATGAATTCTAAAACACATAAAATAAACAATGCAAGAGCATAACACATAAAACACAAATACACAGAGATTTTCCCCTGGATCCCAAAACTGGGACTACCAACTTGATTTTTCATTATGTTCCTTTAAATTGTACAATACATATTTATACATGCCGAAGCATCCAATACCATGGACCGAAAACCATCACGTCCAAAACCATGCACAAAACCATAGGTAGGTCCACCCAACTTAATATAGGGTCCAAAAGAAATTCCTTGGGGCACTACCCCGGACCCCGTATAGGGGGGCTACCTGCCCCCCTCAAACCCCATATGAGCCCCCTTGCTGCGCAATCGACGCTACAAGGGGGGGCTCCACCCCCTCCCTAACACCCCGGTTAACTACATGGACTAATCATGGAGAGAATATAACACAAACCAATAACTGTAATGTTCTCAAAAAATTAATTTCTTAGGGGACAAAGTAGCATATCAATTCTTCTAGCTATAGTCATCAATAAATGGGAAAAAACCCCCAAAATTCCCACTATGGTGCGAGTTTTGGGCCATTGGGCAAAAAAACCCAAAGTTGGGGTTTTGGGTAAGATTTACTCAATCATTTAAGAAGATGAAACCCCTCAAGAAAATCTATAAATAGAAGATGATTGAATTCATTTTTGGAAAATGTGTGGATCAATTTATCTTTGTGTTCCTTGAGCCTAAGGCTCTGAGGGTTTTAAGACCCCTTTCCCTATCAATTTCGACAGTGAAAGATTCCATTCTAGTTGATACTCTTTCCTTTTTCTATCTTTCTTCTCTGTATGGGCACATGGTTTCTCTCTAGACAACGAGTTCTATGGTATTGGTCTTGGTACAGGGATACTTGGGAATTTTTTTTTGGTCTTGGTATAAGAATACCTTTGAGGTAACGAAGGTTCTATCAGTATCAATTTCCTTATAGGAGCAATCGATTGGAAGGTATATAATCTAAGCAACAAGTTCCTGTTCCAATACAAGCACATTATCTGGATAAAGAAGGTGAGAAGGCATGCAAGATATTGATTTCTTATTCGAGTATGTAAGGTATGTGAGTCTCTTTGCTTTGATACAAATATCATCTGGAAGGAGGGCAAGTTCTTGTCTAGTGCCCTACTTGAAAAGAAGTGTAGCACCTATGTTGGACTATTGACGCTAGTTCAAAGGGGTAGACGTAGGTTTGAAGTATATCGAAGACCATTTTGAAAGGAAGTGAAGTGCTTGCGCTGAACTACTGACATAGGTTCAGGTATTCTAAAATCTGTTTGGCATTGAAACACACAATTGGAAAACGAGTCAACACAACAAATTGTCTATGCATCATCCAACGCAGTTTGCATACTGAAGTCGAAGCATTCTTTGTTGATAGAGATCAACCTGAAACACATATTTTTTTTAATTTGGTCCCACATACCGACGTTCTCAAAACAAGCGTGGTCCCTGTATAAGCCTCTGAATATTTGTGGAGCTATAGTGCTATTAATGCCTTGGGGAAAATATGCCACTATTGGATTTGTACTTGGTTAAATCCAATGGCTAGCATATACTACCTCAATGCATTAATAGAACTATAACTCCACAAATATTGATAGTCATCCAAATAGTGAGTTTTGAGTCAAATTCAGGATGTCAACATACGTAGATATATTTCTATCTAAATAGTTGACTGGAGATAAACAAGATTTCATATACTTTGGGTATTATATAATTTAAACTATTGAATTTTTGCAAAGTATTGTGAGAGAAAATATAGAATTCATTAGACCATTGAATTACGCTAGTCTATTGAATTTCTAAATGGCATCATCTACTGAGATGGAGGAATTTCCAGAACAATCAAAAAGTAGCCAGAATCTGGCAGAAAAAATTCAAAAAATCTTGTAGTATGAGTGTTTGAACCATGTTTTTGATGGTGGAAATGAATTCAACACCATCAAGACCCTTTGGGGCACCCAAAATATTGAAGTTTGACAGTTGTAACCTGGATTTACAAAAATCCTTGCCAAATTTTATCAAAATCTTACTGAAATTTCCATAATTTTCTGGGAAATTTTGCAGGCTGGTTAGACTACGACTTTCTAAATTGGATTGGGGCCACTACCATTGCAGCGGATTGTTGAAATTAGTTGTGTTTAATTGATGGATGATTAAATAACATTTATTGGTCTGCAAAACAACATTAGGAATTTTATTAGCATTAATTATTGTTGACAAAAAAAGAAAATTTTGATAGAAGCCCTAATTGCTTAAAAACCCTAGAAATTTTTCCCAAAAACATTACATATGTGAAGATTCATAAAAGGATACATAGGAAATCTTTATCTGGACTCTGACTTTGTAAACCATTAGTTTCAAAAAACTCTTCATTCCTACCACCTTCAATTACCATTCCTAATTTATGTGGTTTTACATGATAAAACATGAAAGTGAAATCGAAAGTGCCTATTGTGGGAGGTAAGTTTTATTTAATCATGTTTATGTAAAGTTGTTATAATTATGTTATCCCTAAAAAATCAAAAGAATTGTCTTAAATTGAATTTCATCAATTTTTTAATTATAAAGTTTGAGTGTTTAAGATTGTCTTGAATATGTAATTTTTAATTTATTTTGGTATTTACACCGAGATCGATGTACTCTTACTTCCCTCACTTCCCAGAGCTAATTTATGTCCTTTAAATAATACAACTTTAAAGTGAAACTCAATGGCATTGATTATTGTTGAAGGTAAGTTTTATTTAATCATATTTATGTACAGTTGTTACGATTATTTTTTTCCTCAAAAATCAAAGGAATTGTCTTAAATCAAATTTCATCCAATCAAATATTTATTATAAAATTTGAGTATTTAAGGTTTTATTAAATATGTAATTTAGTTTATTATCCCTTTAATAAACAAATTATAATTGTAATAATTTAGTCAATTACTGATTTTTCAATTAGTTTTGAATTTTTAAAATCAATATTATAAATCTAATAATAAAAGTTTGAAAAAATATAATATAAAATTGAATATTTTGCAAATTAAAAAATAAAATTTGAAAATTAAATTGAATTTATATTGTCTTATAAAAAATGACTAATTTTATAGGCTTATAAATACATTTTCATAATAAATTTATTAAAAAAAAAATAATTATTATATACCACCAAGTATCATAAAAGTAACGCATTAAATCTCAATATTTATGGATTTTTGATTTCTATGTAAGTGTGTTATTAATTGTTATGGGTTTTATTGAAATCTCCACTTAATGACTATCTATTTTATAGTTGCACAGATGTGACTACCATCATTACTTTTATTGTTGTTGTCATGGTTTATGACACCAACAACAAGAGCACCACCATATATCCAGAGTTTTGTTAATTATACTAAGTTATGAACAATAATAAAGACAACATTAGAAATTTTTTATGTTATTGTGCCGAGATGCAAATTGTACAAAGCAATATGGGGGCAATGTGTAAGCATGTTCGTCTGTGCTCAAAATAAACCTTATCATATACCTTCGACTTGAATAGATCATAAATTTACCTTCCACAAAAGTTTGTATTATATTAAAATTCCAAATATTATTATAATTTTTGCTATCATGTCATTTAGGAACTTTTTAGATTTAATATTAAAATATTAAAATATATTAATTATTATTATATATAAATTAAATTTATTAAAAATTAAAAAATTAATTGTAAATTTATCCACTTTGGAATCAATATAATATTAACTTTAATATAAAAAAACAATTATATATAATATATACTAGCACAACTACATTAATAAATGTAGTTGATATACATTGTTAGGTGTCCGCAAAAAAAGTCAATAACACAAAAAGAATTCATAAAAAATCACGAATATGTTAATTTTATTTACCTATTTTTTTTTTTATTAAAATCTAAAATATAATAAATTTAATAATTTTTAAAACCTTGAAGTAATCATAATCTAGCTACCTAAAGAAATAAAACTTAAACATTTTCAATTGGAAGACATGAAGCAGAGCTAGCTAGAACATTAATATTTTGGAAAATTTTAGATAAGATTTCCATGAAAATTTATAATATTGCATTTTAAATATGTATTATATCAAAAAAATAAAAATAAAAATTTATTGTACAACATCAAAATAAAAAAATGTATTTAAAAGTAATATTTTTTTTAAAAACTCAAATGGGTAGATTTTTATTTAGAAAAGTGCAACCAATTACATGATGATTTGAGCATATTCTGTGAGAGAACCAAACTTCATACATAGTGGTGAGGCCAATGAATGTAGATCTGTCTGCTGTAGCTTGGTTAAGGCAGAGGATGAAGCGAGCAAGGTCTTCCATTGAGAGTAAAGTTTCCTTGAGGCAGCAAACAACCTTGGTTTGCCAAAGAGTCAGTTTTCTTGTTTAAATCCCACAGAATGTGATAAGAGTCAACTCTGTCAAAATATTTCAAAGTGTTTTAGATTCGTTGCATAGTTTTGTTTAATGAAGGATTACAAAAATGGTCTTTAGGGTTTGAAAGTTAATCAGGAGCTTCGAGTCTCCAAAAATTTGTATTATTTTATATTCGAGCTCCTTCGCATTCTGGCAAGCTTTTAAAAGACTGTAACTCTCTGCTTGGTTGTTCGAGATAGTGCCTAGGCCCTAATTAAAACCAATTTCACTCAATCTATCCGAGGAAAGAATCAAGCCCCTTGCACCTACAATTCCTAGATTCCCCTTGGACGCTCCATCAAAGAAAATCGTGGATTTTGAGGTCCCCTGCCACCAGATGTGAAATTCACCTTATGTGAGTTGCAAGCGCCAAGTAGGAGCGTTCAACAGTTTGTTGATTGATTCTTTCCTCTCACCAGTCGAGCAGGATCCTAGCCACGCAGAAGCTTCTGGAGGTAAAGAGGAGGCAGAAGCAGATTTACTTGCAGATTCTAGCAAGAGGGCTTTCACTTTGGCTACCACTACCACTGGATTTGAAAGCCTGTTGTTGAAGATGTAGACATTTCTAGCCAACCACACCTTCCACCAAAGGATTTTGGAATAGCTTGCCAAATGTTGTTCCAGGCTGCATTTTTGGCTTTTTTCTCGAGATTTCGATCTATCCAAGAGATGTACAGAGAGACAATAGATGTCTGAGAGGGGGAAGGAGCACGGAGGCCATGAAGGACCAAATTCCATACTACTTGAGTGAAATCACAGTCAACCAATAAGTGATCAAAATTTTCAATAGTAGAGTTTTATAAGCAACATCTAAAGGGGCCGTGGAACCATCTTTCATTCAGAATTTCACCTGTTAGTGCCTTTTTATGCATAAGTAACCAAGTGAAGAAATTCACCTTTGGTAGGCTAAAGGGGGACCAAACTGATTTCCAGAGCGTTGGTGTCAAAGAAGGGGCATGAGGAGATTGTAAAGAGGAGAGTCCTTGAGCTGTTGTATAATTTCTTGTTCTTCCCCACCCCCATTTGTCCTTGGATGAGTGGTGTACTGGGGCGAGGCTAGAGAGAGATGTAAGTAACAAGTTTTTTTGAGTGAGAAGAGGTTCTAGGACCTCGAGAAAATTCCATCCTGCTCAATTCCCTTTGCTATCCCAAGAGAAGATGTTTGCAAGCCGAAGCAGACCTTTGTTCACTAACCAAATCTTTATCTCGTTTAAGGAATTTAAGGAGGCCAAAGGGGAATTCCCTTGAATAGTATCCTCCCATAGTAAGGTTCTCAAGCCATTGCCTGAGATTCTATATAAATGTTGTTGTAAGTGATCGATGCCTCTTCTGCTTAAGTTCCAAATTGTTGTTCTTGAAGGAGTAGATGCTATTGTGAGGTTTCTCAAGGAGCCTCCCTTTAGGTATTTCATCCAAAGAAGCTTGCTGACAAGATTCTTTTCATCTGCATACAACTGCCAAATGATTTTTCCACCTAAAGCCAAATTTGTCAGGCCTAGATCTCAAATCTGTAATCCACCTTCCTGAAACGGTATTTTAAGGATATCCCATCCTACCATATGTAACTTGTTCTTATTTCCCTTACCCCCATTCCATAAAAAGTCTCGGAGGAACTTGGAGATCTATTCCATGATAGAATTGGGCACTAGCAGGAGGGAAGGCTGGAAGATGGGAAGGGCGGAGAGGACTGCCTTGATCAAAACTAGGTTCCTAGCCTTTGTTAGCCAATGGCCTCCCCAAGATACTATTTTTTCTTTTATCTTGCTTATTAGTTCGAGCCAGAGGGAAGGAGGGCTTGGTCCCAAGGTTATGGGAAGGCCTAGATATTTGATATTTTCCCATTTTTCATACCCGAGAATCCCAAGGAGCAAGCTATTCGAAGGATAGACAGATGATCTACATTCCAACCGTAGACAACACTTTTTATTTTGTTGATCAAGGCTCCTGAAATTAAGAAGAAATGTTGAAGAATTTCATTGAAAGCCCTTGCTATCTTAATCGAGGCCCCTCCCAGGAGGAGAGAGTCATCCGCAAAGAGGGCATGATTTAAAGGATCCACACCTCTTTCTGCCTTAATGCCTACGACAGAACCTACTTCCTTTTCAACTATTAGCTTTTTGCTTAGGGATTCTGGCAACATGATATAAAGAAAGGGTAACAAAAGGCACCCTTGCCGAAGCCCTCTTGTAGCTTGGAAAAAATTAGTAGGTTTTCCATTGACTAGGGGTGCTATCCAAGGCCTATATGTGCAGGCTTTTATCAAGTTGACAAACTCAACACTAAAACCCAAAGAGAGAAGGATTTTCAGAGGAATGAGAATTTAACCCAGTCGAAAGCATTTGACATATCCAGCTTGATGAGCATGCCTTTTTCCTTCTGAATGTGACTAGAGTGGAGGGCTTCTTGCACTTGGATCACATTGTCTATGAGGTGCCTTCCTTTGACAAACCCACCTTGGCGAGGGGAATTCAGCTTCCCTAATAGAGGCTTGAGTCTATTGGCTAAGAGTTTGGCGAGAATCTTGTATGAGGCATTGCAGAGCGAGATAGACTGGAACCTGTCAAAAGTCTCTGGGTTAACTTCTTTCAGGATTAAAGCGAGGAAGGTGGAGTTGGTACACCCTCCCACTTTGGCTTTCTTTTGGAAGGCTTTTATCATTCAAAGAAGATTGAATTTTATGACATTCCAACAAAATTTGTAAAAATGGATGGACAAGCCATCCGGCCAGGGGGCTTTATCCGGCTCCATTGACCATATGACTTCCACTATCTCTTTTTCAATAAAAGGCTTCAATAAACAAACATTTAAATCTATAGTGACAAGTGAAGAGATGTTTGACAAAAAATCAACAGCCAAAACATCATTAGAAGAACCATCCTCCTGAAACAATTGTCGAAAATGTAATGTGGTAGCCTGTTTTAAAAGAGGGTGACCTTTGATGACTGCCCCCTCCCTAGTGGATATTTTTGAGATGTGATTCCGAGAGAGACGAGCTCTACAATGTCAGTGAAAGAATGAAGTGATTCTATCTCCAACTTGTAGCCAGAGGCTACGAGACTCTAGGCACTAATACTCCTCTTCCTGGCAAAAGGAGAGAAAAGAGTTGAACTGGGCATTCTATTCGATGACCAGCTAAGCTTTGGTGGTTTCAGTTTTTTCCATGCCTAACTGGATCTCGGCTAAAGTTTGCATAGTCTTTTGTCTATTTCTTGTTGGAGTGGTGAGGAGTTTTTTTGCCCATCTTTTTAAGGCATACTTAGTGTACTTAAGTTTCTGCTCCCACACAAAGTCGGGGGATCCTTCAACTGGTTGTGACCAAGCTTGAGACACTATGCCCATAAAATCCTGTCTTGCTACCCAAAGAGGACTAAATCTAAATGGAATAGGGCCCAAGTCTTCCTCTTTTTCTAGCAGCAGAGGGATAGGATTATGGTATGATGTTATCTTGGGTAGAATTTTTTAAGAGATTAAATGCTTCCCCTCTATCAATGAACTTTGAACTAGAAACCGATCTATACGAGCAGCAATGTTGGCATTACTTGTTGGTCCAGGTACAACGACCTTTCTTAGATTTGAAGTCAAGGAGGTCCAAGAAAGAATCAGAGACTCCACCAAATCATGAAAGGGGTCTTTACCCTGAACTCCACCTTTTTTCTCTTTCGGATCTAAAGTGATGTTAAGATCCCCTACCAGTATGATGTTTGGGGGAGTGTAGATTTCTTGGAAATCTGAGAGGGAATTCCAACAGTCCTTCTTTTCCAAGAAATTAACTGGGACATAAAGATTGAAAAGATCCAAAGAAATCTTACTTGAAAGATGTTGAAGTTATTTGTATATCCAATGTTGGGTTGTGAAAGAGCTTTTTAGCTGAAACATATCCTCTGACCATAAGGTTGTAAGATCCCTTGAAGTACCTCAAGCACTGACCGCTTTGCCTATGTTCTTCTTCCACTTGATTCCACTTAAGGATAGAAGAGCGTCCTCTTATATATTTTTTCTTGGAGCAGGAGGATATATGAGGGTTCCATTCTTGATAGATATTTAACTTCTTCTGCTTTCAATGGGTTCCCCAAACCCCTGCAATTCCAAGAGACAATCTGCATTATTTATCAGAGTAAGAAGGAGTAGGGCCTCCCTTTGGGGGTCTAGCCCTCATGTTCCTACCTAATGACATTTCGATTGTAGACTGACTGCCCCACATCTTTAATCTCTCTGTCTCTTCTTCTCTAATCTCCTTACGAGACATCCTTCCTGCCTTTTTGGTGGATCGCTCAAAAGAGTCTTCTTCAGAAGATCTAGAGCTGTCTATCGACTTTTTCTTTTTGATAATTTTTGCATAAGAGGGTGGGGATATGGCATTTGCTGGAGAGCCATAGGTTTCCTGCAGGGTTGCATTGACGCAAGGGATTTCTGAAGTGGCTGTTCCAGCTTTTTCCTGTGATCCTGAGTTTGTTTCAGCGTTTGCAATCTGCTGAATATGTTGCTTCACCTCATTCTCTTCAAGAACAAGTGGGGTTTGATCTTCTGGAGGGTTTAGAACAACAAAAGGATTTATTGAAGCGGTGGCATTTGCTGTGGCATGAGCTTCAGGTAGTCTCTTCCCAGCATTTGGTCCTTCGATCCATGTATTCCCTCCTTTCCCTTTCGTTCGGTTGGCTTGCTTGGATGTGCCTGCTTTTTGGGCTTGTGTCCACTATTCACCCTTCTCTTTTTCAGATTCTTCCTTAGATTTCTTCTTACAGTTTCGAGCAAAATGACCATAGTCGTGGAAATGTCGACACTTGAAGGGGAGTTGCTCATAGTCGATTTCCTATATGTGAGACTAGCCAACTATGGTTAGCTTGATCGCCCGAGACAACCCTATCTCCAATTCGAATTCAATGCAAATTATGGCACACGAATATTGTTCTATCCTTTCAGCCCTATCAATGTATTTGCCTAGTTTGTTCTCGATGGTTTCCATAGATTCCGGGTTCCAGAAATGAAGAAGGAGGTGGGTAACCTTACCCAGACAGGAATGGTTGAAGGAATATCCTAGGAAGGATCAAAGTCTAGTGTCCATTTATTCAGATAGAGCCCCCGAGGGCCCATGAAATATGGATCATTTTGGAAAATGAGATCTCGATCTTCAGCTGAGTCGAAAACAAAAACATAATAGCCTCTACCTACTAGATGATTTCATATTCCTTCAGAGACGAGGGGCCTCCATTTCGCTAGACCCAACCATCGATAGCGTTGGGAGAGGGATAGAGGTCTGTAAATTGTCTAATGAGCCTGCATTCTGTTAGGTTCAACGCAATTCAACACAGGCGTTCCGTAGACAGTTCAACGAAGGGGATGGATTCAACTTTCTTTACAAACTTCTGCAGGTTCAGATTATCTTTCCTCTTGCCGCATGAGGTAACCAATTGCTTGAAGGTGTCGATCTCAGGAGGTAGAGGAGGGGGAGGACCCCCTTGGGTGTCCATGGGGGAAGAACCCTATAACAGTATCGGAAGCCCCGATTACTAGATCTCCAGAGCTCTGCCATCCACTAAAAGTAATATTTTAATTGTCAAAGTATTTTAAAAATTTTGAAATATATTTTTTATTTAATAATTTAATCCTTAAAATGTTTAGAAATATACTTACATCATCTATTGAATTTAAATAAAAAAACACACATGTTCTTAATCTTTAATTTAAAAATTTAATACTAACATAAATTTTATTAAAATTTCAATGTCAATAATCAACTCTTTATGAGATACAAAAATATAAATATATAATCATGAGCCAAGTAAGAGTGTCGACACATTCAAACGAGAGGTGGAGGTTGGTTAAATCTAGGTGCTAAATTTTGCAAATTTTTTCAATTATTTGTTCATGGTGTCTTTTTTAAATATGTAGTAAATAAGTGGTATGGATCACCTCTACAGTTGTTGTGACTCACTATGAATCAAAGCAAACCATTTGATTCCAATGTGACAAGTGGTGACACAAATCATATTTAAATTAAATATGTTATTATTTCATTTGAAACTAAAAACCCATTCGGATTTTTTTCATATGATGTGTTGGATATTGTATTAGACGAAGAATATTCTCTTGAAATCAAATCTTGTCCACTCATTTATTTGAAAATCAAAATTCCTCAAGCCCACTTCCAATATAGGCCACACCTAAGACATAATTAATATATGTGAGGACTTAACCTAGATATTTAACTAAACCAAAATTTATCCTTATTTTAAACACAATAAGAAGGAAAATAACCTATTTGTAGCTCAACATTTATTTGATGATAATATACAAGTAAATTTATTTACAACATATTAAACAAGTAATATAATTTCATTTGCAACAATTTACATAACTAATCAATAAATGGAAGAATGCATGTATTAGTAGCTTGGTTGGGATGCTCCTAATTCTATTGATATTCTCCTGTTGGGCTACCCGACATAATTTGCCTCCCATCCAACTAGGAATGATTTCTTAGTTCAAGGAACCTCCACAGGTTCCCTAACCCTTCGATCCCAATTCCAACTAGTTGTAGTGCGTCTAAGTTAAAACCAACACTCTCCAATAGATCCAAGTTTGATTTTGCTCATTTTTCTCTCTATTCTCTCATTTCTCCTTCTCCATATTCCTCTCAAAATAAAATCCTCCAATGCCAAAACAAAGACCAAAGATCTCCCGCTCTCCTCTATCCTGCTTCCTTTTTATGCCTCTTCCTCCCATCCACCTCAACCACCTATCATTAATTTCATGACTACCCCCTCATCCTTTTATTTTAATATCTTTGACTTTGCTTACCATATATTATCGAAAATAGGTTTGAGAAGATACCTTGGGAATAGAATATAGATATTTAATTTAATAAATTTGAGAAGACCATATCTTATCCAAAAGTAGATTTGAAAATACATATTGGGGATAGAATATGGAAATTTAATTTAGAAATAAATTCGAGAAGACCATATCCTTTTGAATCAGTTACCGGAGAATCCACAGTATGAACATTTTTATGCCAACGTTTCAAATCCCAAATGGGATCCATCATCAAGACTTATGAATGATGATAAAAGATGAGCTGCTTTAGAAAGTAATAAATAAATACTATTGAGGATAATTTTTTCAAGGATCAGCACAAAAATACAATAATTAACCTTAAAATACAAAAATACAATAATATATGAAAAATTTATCCTCAATAGTATTTATCCTCAATAGTATTTATTTATTACTTTCTAAAGCAGCTCATCTTTTATCATCATTCATAAGTCCTGATGATGGATCCCATTTGGGATTTGAAACGTTGGCATAAAAATGTTCATACTGTGGATTCTCTGGTAACTGATTCAAAAGATGCAAACCACAGATCTCTTAAATCCAAAATTTTGTCCCTATACGGAGGGGATGCTTGGAGTGAAATCCTTTTACTCGAAAGATTTAGAGTGAGGATAGCAAGAAGAGCTGCGGATCTTCATTTTCTTAAAAACTGTCGGGATAATAATCTCATTCCTCCATTTGCACAAGTCAAGCATAGATTGCAAAACAAATATAATAGCAAAGTGTTTATTCAACTAAGCTTCTCTCTAATTCGGTCAGAAATTAAAAGGGTTAGGGCTTCTCTGGAAAATCTTGGACGCCTAGCTCTCTCTTCACACCTTAAACTAGCTAATAGCATAAACAACACCATATCTGCGTGGAAAGCGCATCAATTATCGCAAGGGAGGAGCAGCATCAGAGACGAAAGATCAGAGAAGCGCTTGAAATTATCAAGCATCCTCATAATCTGAACAGAGACAATGGTATGGAGATTAGCGGGAGCTGGCTTCCCTTGATCAAGGAATCAAGATCGCAAACACATCCCAGGTATAGCATTTAAGTAGGTAAGATATCCCCCTCCTATTCTAATATCAAAAAGTCAATAACCCTATTTTAATATTAACAAATATAATAATTAACCTTAAAATACAATAATACATGAATTTCTATATAGCTATTAATTAATATATTAATTAATTATAATCAATTATAATTAATAAATTAATAAATTATAACTAAT
>APFE031695977.1:7945-38994 GCA_000404065.3 Pinus taeda | reverse complement strand
TATATACCTCAGCCGACATTGTGCTGATCCTTGAAAAATTTATCCTCAATAGTATTTATTTATTACTTTCTAAAGCAGCTCATCTTTTATCATCATTCATAAGTCCTGATGATGGATCCCATTTGGGATTTGAAACGTTGGCATAAAAATGTTCATACTGTGGATTCTCCGGTAACTGATTCAAAAGATGCAAACCACAGATCTCTTAAATCCAAGACCATAGCCTATCCAAAAGTGGATTTGAGAAGACACCATGGGAATAGAAATATGGATATTTAACATAGAAATAAATTGAGAAGACCGTATCTTATCTAAATATAGATTTGTGAAGACTCCGTGGGAATAGAATAATAACAAATAATAAAAGTCATATTGGTAAAATAAAATTATAGATTCACAAGTCTAAGTTTATACCAATATTGCTTAATATTTGTAAGTCAATATATGTAGGTTAGTTAAACACTAATCAAAATTAGCCTGATAGGATGAAGTAGAGCATTACATTCATGCCTCCTTTAGAAAATTTTGTCCCGTATTTGGAGTGAAAATGACATAAGGATTTTGAAAGAAGTTTGATAATAAGGCATAACAAAATAGAGAGAGATATAGTAGTTAAATTAAGTAAGTCAAACAATGATACCACTTCCCATCAGTAGTCTCCAACTAACCTGTAGCCTCCTTATATCCTTCCTAACCTACTTCCACTCCAATCATATCCATACTCTGTTGTAATATACTATGACATCGAATATACATATCTAATCACTGATAAAACCAATATGGTGGAAGTGTCGACTATATCAACCTAACTTCCCCCAGAAGGCAACTAGTAATCATCATCACACGTCTAGTGGAGTGTGTCCATCAATGCCCTCCCACGATTCCAGGCATGGAGGTTACACTGTGGGAAATGCCTCCACCCCTCCTCAAAGACTAGGGTCAACACCCTAATATGGACCACACAACGGCACTGGTTCGATACTTGTCATCGAATAATCCAGTCAGGCAATCATGTCACCTGTCATTTACACTTTACCCATGTCATAATGGGGAATATCAAGTAGATACATAATGTAATAGAACAATGTAAATCATATCATTCCTCATTGGATGTCTCAACATTCCTCAATCAAAAGCATAGATCTTGGTTATTGTGTAGTTCTTTCCGATCTGCAGGTTAGTTCTCATCCATGCATATACATAGTAACAAAATATATACAAATAAGTGATCTTAATCATCATGTTATTAAGCCTAGTATCCACGTGCCAGTTTTGTAATTCATACCAACATTCTTGAAGTAAAGTATACTTTAGATAAATCATAACTTCGATGTCATTCACTAGATAAGCCATGTCCAATTAATCCATACATAAATTAAATCATACATCAAATAAGTCATACATCAAATAATCTAATAAACAATACCTAATCCATCAAATGATTTATATAAGTAGTTTCATATGTCCAACTAAAATGCATCAATATTATATAATGTTCATAAATAAAATAATATGAAACTACAAATAGAGCCTTAGCATAGGTATCTAAGTCAAAATCAACATCACAAATACTCAAAAAGTGAGGGGTAGTTATGATGTATAGTCTCTGCATCCTCCCGAGTAGCAGATCTTAGGCTATACCTATCGTACTATATCATATGAGTACTTTGTATGGTATTATAGAGAATTTATGTTATGTGATGGGGATTTTTATTTATCACTAGGTTGTTCAGTTCCCATATTAAAAGTCATCATGTCTTTTGGGCCGAGATATTTTTTGCATGCAGACTCCATTCACTAAGTCACACAATTATTTTTTGAGAAATATTATATATGTAAAAGATTATGCTAAAACTCGGATATAGAAATATTGAAAAGTGGAGCTAGTTCAAATAAGAGTACCACAAGGGTATCTATTTCCACATTCATAGATTAGATTATCACTTTCTAAATTGCTACTGGGTTAATAACTTGAGTGTTTTCTTAATATCTAACAAGTAAACACTCTATGCAAAACACAACCTGAGATAGAGAAGTGAAGCACAATTGAACACTAAAACGTGATAAATCTTGTCCATGGACTTGTAATATTATACAAAGCATATTTAGAGACAGGGTGAATCATAATTAAACATTATGCAAAAAAAATTCTAATATTGTTAACATATACACTTTGTAATTCTTGTGAAGAAAATCTTAATTAGAGACTAGGATGTGAACAACTATGAAAATAATATTCATGAACTTACATGATTGTAATAGTTTGTGAATTCTCTTTCTTAATATTTTATTTTTTGGTTTTATAGAGTTTCCATTGTCATTTAATTTCCATAAATAATTTATATCAACCATCATTCATGTGCATTGATGCATGTAATAATTGGCATCGTTTGGATCTTATCAGAATAGTCAATACCAATACTTTGGATGGATCATCATAACTTCTCACTCCATCCAACTTGAGCAACAATTTCATTTTTTTTTTTACTTAACATTGCCTTCTCTAGGTATTTTAACATTGTATTTGTAGCCTTTTGGTTAAAATGTGATGCATAACTTAATGTAATTTCAATCATGTGCCTATTACCTTTAAAACACCATTTCTCAAAGGTTCCACTAAAATATCTATGCATACAATGAACATGGATACATTGTGGTCTTATATGTGGATATTACTATTTCTAGCATCTCATAAACGAACTAGAATTTGGTAGAAATTTCTTGCACTTGCCGCTAATAATCATGGGAACATTTTTTTTGTTTTTTTGTTTTAGCTTCATCTTGCTCTAAACAATGATTGTTAACTCAACAAACACAACCACTTCAATGCAATATCAAAATGTTTTCTCAACTTTCTCTATGAGGCTCGTTAGTTTCACAAATATCTTTCTGACAACCATATCACATGGACAACCCAATATGCAAATATGCATGTAACACACTTAGTTTCCTTTTGCAATGATTCATTATGTAATGTATATAAGGTTATTTTGAACAAACAATAATGTCCATAGGAACATAAATTAAGTAGCCATTATATGCACATGAATTAGAAATAACGTAATGAAATAACATAGAAATGGTTGAACATAACAAAGTAAATAGTAAGAAAACTTATATTATTCAATATTATCTATAGTGATTGTTTGAATTTGAGTTATTCACCACTCAACCATTGTTTTCAGACATAAGCACCACCTCCAAGTTAGGCTATGAAGTGAGAAGGGCGAAGGATGTAATTCACTAGATAACTTATGTCTCATCCCTTGTTATGACTTGATTATTTTCTCCTTGCTAACCATTTATTGTTTTTGTGAAGTCAAATCCACACATTATGGATTGATTGTGGTATCACATATTATCAATAAGTTTATTTATCTTTTAGGATTTTTATTTGATTCAATTAGATTGTTTTATTTCCTTCATTAATGTTACCTTTGAAAATGTCATGATTCTCTTACTCTATGTCATGTTGTCTTTCATAGACTTTCTAATTTACTAATGAACTTATGATCACATATTAAAAAAAATATCTCATAAATGATCCATCTCTAATCCATTTTATTTCTATTTCTTTTAGATTCTTGTTTTGTATGAATTCTACCCACCTTTTTATACTTAAATAACATAATCCTTATTAGGATCTGTTGACAGTGCTGGGCCCGCCAACATGTAAGGGGATCTCCCCAGTAAGAAGTCCCAACTAGATCTCAGATCATTTGGTGTAGGAGTCCCAGCTGCAGGTCGTAAAGCAATGCCTTGACTGCGATGTCACACATAGGCAAGATAACTATGTCAGCAACAAGGGTGTGACTGCTACAGTGAGTCAAGGGAGCTGTATGAGAGTTTCTAACACATGAGGGCGAGATGAGGGTGAAGGTGAGTTCTAGGTTCAAAGGGATCAGTCCCAACTTGTCTAGGAACACATAACACATAAGACATACATAGTTTCCGGTGGAGCAGTCCACTCGGATGCAGAAGTCACAACATACAAGGTAAGATAACACATACGACACTCACGGATCATTCCAAATGAGTGCAACAGTTGTTACAACAATGTTCATGTGAAAGGTTTGTCTGATGTTCGGTAAAGCAGTTGACATAGACGGGACAACATTAATAAAATATACAACACATTTCCATAAATAGATTATGCATTACAACAAATGAATCAGTTTAGATGCAGAACACTGGTTAAAGAAACATGCATTACAAGTGTTAAAGATTAGTCTTACAACAAATACAATACATGTGTGAAAATGTGTTGGCTCTTATTATATAAAGAAGTGTAAGTTCCAATCATACAATACATCCATGTAAACCCGCTAGCCCCAATAGTGGAACGTCATAGCCACATCCGCTTGCTCCTCCAAAGAGATGAACTAGCTCCATGCAGTGGAGAATCCAAGGCGCGTTACAATACTATCCAAGCTCTTTCCAAGATAGACTTATCAGAAGCTTAGCTAACCAAAATCCTATACAATGAGTTATGAAGGATGATTTATAGAAAATGTTGGGGTGACCCTTGACATTCCCCTTTGTGACAGTTCAACTACCCTCATGACTCTTCACCTACTCTATAACTATTACATCCAACTATTGACACTTGAATTATACTTGACATGACTCAACATTACAATGCACATGTACTCATGTGAGACAACATGGCTTAAGAAAGCCCTACAATACATCAATAACACTCAGTTTGATGTGATGAGACCAACTCTTTGACATTCTTGTGATGGTGAAGGTGGTGAGTTGATGCCAAGCTTGTTCATCCATGATGGTGTGCATGCACCTCATGATCACATCTTGTTGAAGTGAACTCTTGCCTCCAGTGCAACCGGTGCATTGGTTCGAACCCTTCATCCAACTCGTCTGCTAAGATGCGCATGGTCTTCTTGGGTCCGACTGAACTGGAAACACACTGATGCATAGTGTCCATGTTGATCTTCAAGTGTGTGTCAGTGGTCATGTGCATCAACTTGTCGAAGTACATGTTCAACTCCAGTTGGACTTGCTTATTGTCCTCGTCTTGGTGAGTGTGTTGAATGGGTTGGATTGTATGCATGCGCACAATGACCTGCATGCTACCAAATCCGTTACAAGAGATCAACAACATTGCTCACCATGTCTGCTTAGTGTCAGCTGCTGGGATGGATCATTAACTTGTACAAGTGCAGTTTCATCCGTGAGTGCACGTTGCACCCACTGCTATTTTGGTTCCTGCTGCAACTCATTCGTCTGTCTGTGAAGCTTCATGTTATTACTAAGTTGTTGCTTTAGCACATGCAACTCCTTCTCTATTCCATTCTCTGTCTTTGCATGATCTTCATGTCGCATCGTCATCTCATATCCCGAGTCTCCAAAGTGGCTTTCATTATCAGTGGATTTGCTTGATCTTGCAACTTTGTTCCGCTTCTATGTTGTCAACAACCTTCCTCTTGCATTCATTGCATCTACTACATTCACTGCGTTCACTGCATTTGCTGCGTTTTTTGCATTCATTGTATTCACTGTGTTCATTATGCTACCTTCAGTTGTTGTTCATGATGCTGTTTGTTGTGATATATTGATGTTCTTGTATACAAATAACTTGATATCTTCGTGAGTAGGCAAGCTCATAGACATTTGATCGACTGCATCTCTAGGTGTGCTCTAAATGGTGTCTTCGACTCTGCTCTCTTGGAAACCATTGCACTGCTGAGAGGCAGATGAACAACTGCAATACCTGGAGACAAAAAAACACTCATGGCAAGCAATTTTTTAGTTGAAAACCAAAATGAACTTGAGAACTGACTTGCAACATACCTGTGTGGCTGATCATGAAGGTTGCATAATTTCAACCGGGAGGTTCGAAGACCGACTACCAAGACTACACAAGGCACAGTTTGGGCTACGGGGAGATTGACTGACTGTTGGAATTTCACAATGCATAGTCGAGTATGGCTATTGACTATTGGGATTGTGCAATGCACAATCTCAGCTAGAAATGGTTATAGGCTCAATGACTACATTACGCAATTTTCTTAGCCAACATTCACTGTCCCTCAGGATTGTGCAAAGCAGACCTGGGGAACAATTGTTGGGAAGAAATGTGCATTTATAGAGAGGAAGGCAGAGCCTTCCCTCTCAAGATTACGCAGTGATGTCTTGGTGAGGCTCTTGATGAGGCAAAGTCTCGGCCAAGGCTACCCAAATGCGCCGACGGAAACTGAAAGTGAATGTGAGTGCAAATGCATGTTAATATTGAGTGTAAGCATAAGTGAATTATCATGCATGAAAATGGTGAATGACAGATTCAGAAAATGGAACAACATTCATGTGGGTGAGCTGAGTTGCCAAATCAGCGACCGTTTGCAAAAAATAGTTTCATGCATGCGACAATAGTGAGATGTTGAAAAAAACTAAAAAGTAAAATCTAATATACATGTAAATGACAGTAGGCGTTCAAATAAATCAAGAAAAAAGTACTCATATAAGCGAAAACGCAAAAAGCGACAGAAATGCAACACAAGGCATGGGAAGTGGGCTTACCCCAAAACAACTGAGCTCAATGTGCTGACTATGCCTAGAGTGATATGGGATTTTAGAGCTGCAAGGGTTGTGTGAGGAATGAGCTTTGCAGTGTCTAGTTGATGAGTTTTGATTCCATCAAGGTTGTGGTGCGCATGCCACAAATCTAGGGAAAGCGACACTTGGTGGGAGGTTTCTGAAATGATCCTTGCATGTAACATCCAACTGTTAAACATAGATCCATGAAACAAGGGATGCCTTTGCATGTTGCCTTGGGAGAAGCAACCCATGCATGCAAGTCTGTTTTGCTTGGTCCCAGAGGGAAATGGTCAACTCAGTTGCACATGCAGAGGTTGTTCGACTGCTTGAAGGAATTGCACATTTCTAGTTGGGAGCTGGGTTGACTGCCCATGATATTTTCACAATTTCTAGGTAAAGTAGTTGATTGTTACCTAGATTTGCTCAAATTCTGGGCTGAGTAGCCCTGTTAGGGAAAATTGCGTAATTCCTGTTGGAAGTGTTAACTAGCAGGATTACGCAATCCTAGAGCCCAACAGGCTGCCAGACAAGATTGCACAATTTCCAGAGGGAAGGTTGGTTTCCCTCCAGAAATGCGTAATTTTCTAGGGGAAGTTGCTCATCCTGCAGCTAGACCAAGTCTGGGTGAATAGCCTGTGAGGGGAATGCATCAATCTATGATTGATAGGATGCCTTTGTGCAAGAAAAACACTGAAGTTGGTGAAATTGACAAGGTAAGGCAAGCTGCTGGGAAGGTTGGAAGGGAGGCTCCAAAATGAAGCTAAGGCAAAATTTTGGAGGGTGGTTGTAGCTGCTACAACAGATCACACATCAATTTTTCAATCTTATTTAATTAATGGTATAGAACTTAACTTTTCTTTCCATTTAACTAAGTATCAATTTTTTATTCATGATCCTCATACTTATTCATATTCATCTCTTTTCTTTTCTATAGCTTAGTACACTTTATTACACCTTCGTTCTCATCTAAAGTGATTATTATTAGCCTAGAATGTTCCACATAATTGTCACACTGATACCTATTATTATAAGATGTTAACAATTATTTTGAAAAAGTTTATATACTTTATTGATACCATCGATCCCAGATTGAACCTTTTTGGTCAAATAAATATTATTCATATTGCATGAAGACTTATGTAAACTAACATTCCAACCTAAAGCTATTCTTTCTTGTCCACAACTTCACATTCATTAATGATACTAATACATCCTTTTTCGAGTATATCTAATTTAATCAATCACAAAATTAATTCCCTTTTTTACTTTCTTAGGTAACCATGTTTTAAATAAAGGGGTGATTGTCATCTATCAGCCATTGAAAATTTTCATTCATTAATCAACCATAAGAGGTTCCTTATCTAACTCTTTTTTTCTAATACAAATTCTCCTTAGAAATTTATTTTCCTCATTGCAAATATAATACAAGTTGTCATCACCTAAAGGAAGCATAAATTAATATCTCATATTAGTTTTCCATAACTTGTTATACACCTATCAATGCCCTACTCTTTACTACTACAACATTTGTGTTGAATGAATCTACATGTTTCCAAGTTAATATTTTTGATATATAAAGACAATGTAACACCCATAATACCACTACAATTTTGGCAACAAAAAAATTTCCTAAATATATGTATAATTATCAAAGAGCATTATCAACTTACATTTTTGTTTTGTTTTCCTTAGTATCTTATAATGGAATGGTTTTCTTATCAGCATTCATCCACACCATAATATCCGTTTTAATTAAGTAATGAGACCCATTCTATCTAAACTTTCATTTATTGATAACATGATGTTGTTGCCAGTATAATATGTTTTAATTATTGATAGCGTGCATATTTAAATCTCATATTCTTCATTTTCAATATTCCTTCTATTACAAGAATTTATCTAGGTATGTATGTTTAACCCATTTTTATACAATATATACATACATATACTAATATATATACCCATCCTTTAGTATATTTTGTTGTACCCATGGCATATTGTAATCACTAAAGTTCATTAATGATGAAGTCATAAAATCAAAATCTAAAAAAATCACAAAGGTTAGTGCAAATGTCTTAAGTATTCATAAATCTTGTTTCAAGATGTTTTTTTTAATACCTTTAATAGGTACTTAACCCTATAGGAATTTACAACCTCCTTAGACAAATAGTTGGGTTTTCTTTGATAAAAATGTCAATAATTCTTCTATCTGAAATTTATGCCACAACTTGCATAATTCCGGTAGGCACTAACCTTTGTAAATTTTTATACTTCCATATTTACTCCGATCTAAATTTATGCAAAGAATTACATAAATTATAGTGGGCAGTAACACTTGGTAAACATATTTATTGATCTAAGTGTAAAGAATATCCCAAGGAACTTTTTCGTTGATGCATATGACATTCCAACTATTCAATTCTCACGGGTGTGCTAGTTTAACATTATGAGCATGATTTTTTTTATTAATATTTTTGTTATTATTATGGTTAATTTATTATTTTATATATGTAGTGAGTTGTAAACTCTTCTCCTTCTATAATATGTTTAAAACATTAAAATTTTACTTGCATAAATTCATATAAGTAAACTCAACTTGTATCAAATTTTATAGCTCAAGTATATATAATTTTGAAAATTATGACTAAATATAAATATACAAAAAATTAGACTTGTATCTTTCCAACTAGTTACACACTGCATGTGAAGATAATGTTGAATATCCCTTTCCAAATGGACTTGTTGAAGGCTCAAAATCTTTGCCTACAACATTATATGACCACCCGGTCGAGAACTTAGAGCAGCTCATTTTTCATTGGCATGGTGGTTATGACTGGTTAAACTTGGTCCAGTTACCTTCTCTCTATTTCCATTGGCTTAAAAACCTACCAATAGAGAAGAGACATTAGATCAAATATCTTGCTAATCAAACAAGAAAGTGATCCTTAAGTTGATATGGGGCTCATCCAAGCCACAACTAAAGTTTGTCTCTTTGATAAGAGGACTTCTAGGAATGTAGAATTAAATCTAAATGAAAAATAATTCTAAAATGCAAGCAAAGGGCAAAAGATCCTAAGCCTATCTCAATTAGGAAGATATAGATCTAACCCAACTGAGAGCAAAGTATTTAAATGATTGAGATTTAAATATGTCTAGCTTATAATGAATATCAAGCTAACGAAGTAGTTCAAGTAACTAATATTATGAATACGAAAATACATTTTTCAGAGATCTATTAACTTAGAAATTAATCAATAAGATTTAGGAAGCAGTTCACAAAATGATGATGATTTTTAAATCAGTAAACTCGAATGATTAAACAATAATATAAGGAACTAGTTCACAAAATACTAATGTTTGTTAAATTAGAATTAAAAGACTGCTTTCTGAGTAAATAGTTACTTAGAAGTCAGAGTTTAGCACATAAGAGCAGAGACAAATAACAACAGATTATTGAGGCAAATTACTCACATCGAAAATAATGTACAAATATGAATGAAAATGACACATTTATGCTATTATAAAATGAAATCAGTATAAAAAACAATAATATTTTAAATAACAATTTATTAATACCATTTCTCTGACTCTGATTTCCAGCAACCTTTTACAATGTTTGAATTTCTATTGTTAAAACAAGAGTTGCAATAGTGCAAGATTTTCTCTCCATATATAGTTCATAATGCAAAAGAAAAATCCAAATAATCCCCAGATCTAAGATTGATCATTGTTGAAGAAAGTGTAACTAGATACGGTCTTCATAAATGTAAGTTTGATCTTTGTACTTGTAAAAGAAAAGAAATATTATTTTTGTAAATGATAATAATGAGTTTCTTGCTCATTGCATAGGTCTAGAACATATTGAAGTGCTATAGGGAAGTCAGAGTCAAAATAAAATTGAAGAGCTATTCTTGAGCATATATGTAATGTATATAAGTCAACCTAGTGTCTAGATCAACCCTCCAAGACAAGGACAATCCTATTAAAAAAGGCAATAAGCAAAATGATGTAAAATATAGTCATGTCGGCCAGCAAAAAAAATTAAATGCAGTCATGTCGACTTATTATGGAGATGTAACAACTATAAATACCCCACTAGGGTCACCACAGAAAAAATAAAACTCATATTTCTCTCTGAACTTCAGATGGGTATAGGAAGTATAGGAGAACAATATTTTCGGATCTCTGAAATCTTGGACAAGTACAAGTGTTTTCAATTTGCATTACAGGAGGGCACATTTTGAATGTCTCTAAAACAATCTCGGTGCAGGTGGAGGAAAAATACTATTACATTCTTAGTGAATATCAATAGTCTTGGAATGAGAATAATCGCAGTGATCCTCATTGTCTCAACTAGCATACACAGTCTTAGCATACTTGAGGATAATACATTCTCAACATGTTCACAGTCACAGTCTCATTGCAATGATAAGGACCTTAATGATCTTACAGTAATACTAGCTATCTCGACATACATTCTAAGTAAAACTATAATTTTGATATAGAAGTAATCATGAACACACAACCATAATCTCAATAAATACAAGGTCATTGACATAATAATGATCTCAGTAAGAGTGCAGTAATTATCTAAGTGAAGATGGAGATATGGTGCATCATCCATCTCAGTGAAGGTGCATGAATGATGAATCAGTATTGTTGACAATGATCTCATCAATAACAAAGAAGAGGATTGATGTCTTGGCCTTGGAATGTCATCATAGCGCAAGGGTCATGGTCTTGGTATTCGTCAATTGGAATCTCTATAAGAATAATTTTGTGCGGGTTTTCCTCTCTAAGAGGGATATGTTTTGACCCTGACAGAAAAGCAAACACCTTGTGTTCTTGTCTCTTTGTTTTGGTAACTATTTGATGAATATAAGAAGACACAATCTAATAAGAACAAGTTAAGATTGTGCTAAGAAGAAAAATTAAAATACATCACAAATATTTATCATGCTAGAAGAATCTCGTTAAGTCTAATTGCCCTAGATTCTTCAACAATCATCTCTCTACCTGCAACCTGAAATCCCTATTACAATAATGCTTTAAGCATTATCAAATTGTAGAAGAGAGAAACCCCTTTGCTTATTCTACAAACCACTATTTATAATTTACAAAATGAATTCTCAAAATAGGAGAGTTGTTGAGCAGTAATTCTGCTCCAACAAATTTCATTGGTCCAAATTCTTTTTCTTCTATTGTTGGAACAATCCCATTGATTGAAATATGTTTCTCCTTATCTCTCTCAATTGTTTTGTAGTAAAAACCAATCAAAATTTAATTAAAATCAAAATACCAAATCTAGAACACAAAATATCTCCAATCAAAAATTAAATAAGTAAAAGGAAATCTGAGTTTTTCAGTGATTCTTGTAAAGATCTAGTTGGTCAAAGAGAACATAGTCAAATGGATCTGTATTCCACAAAGGTTACGAGCAAATTAAAATACATAAAATTAAACTCAGAAAATTAATTTTGTTTAAAAAATCATAGCTTACCCCGATCGGGATGTGAGCTAGTGGTTGGGAAATTGAATAAAGATTTAATGGATGGTACCATTTAGTACAATATCGTCGCCCCCCACATGCTTGAGGCAATGGGTGTGGTGGCCCTTTGCATGATGGCATGCAGGGTAGGTGGGAAAGGTGGAAATGAGAATTATGTTGGTGAAGGCATGAACAACAATGAAGGGAGACAGTTGGGTGTTGTAGTTCAGATCGATCGTGGATGGGGAGGCTGGTGCAACAGACCAGTTCTATGACGCCATCCACAACACCAAGCACATCGTATTCTTGTAGGATTTAACGATTATGTACTCTGGTATCTCTTAACCCTCGCAATGTTGACCTGTTCTGGTTTTCTCTTGAGGCAGAGGGGTAGTATTATGGATGAAAATTGTGAAAGTGAGCGGCGCTGGAGGAATTGGGGGTGGATGCTAGTGGCATTTTCCTAGTCTTGCATCTATCTCTTGCATCCACTTGGTATTGTATCCATTTCCCTTAGCTTTGAAATTCTTCTCTCCTGCATGGGAACCCTGGGAATTTTAGACGAAGGGCCGAGTGGGGTAGCTCATAGGGTCCTGCGGGTATAGGTAGAGAGACAGGCCCAGGGGGTAGAGTTTTCCAATCCACCCGCAGTCTGGGAGAAGGCGCCCTGTTGTATATGCATATGTAGTTGTTGGGAGATAGGTAGAAACCTTAGCAGAAGGGGAAAGGCTGAGAATTACGGGAGGGAATTCTGGAAAGGTAATAGAGCTAGCTATAATAGGAAAATAGGAAATGATAGCATCATGGGGTTCAAGGATGAGGGGATGAGTGGGTTAGGCTCTCTAATTGTGTCCCGGGTAGAGGGGAAAGGGTATGCATACCTTGGTTGGCCGAATGAGGGAATGTGGCAGTGATCACCAACTTGTAATTGGGGAGTGGAAGTTAACTTGCTTGAGGCCGAGAGGAGGTGTTTTTGGTGATGAGGTACCACTAGCGATGGTAATGGGTCGAACCCCTCTGGGGAATTGACCTACGACCATGAAGGCCACGACACTGCAACTGATGGGGAAGGGGAGGAACAAGGTGGGTTGGGAAGTTGTAATACTACCAATCGGGTGCAAGACTATTGTTATATTATGTTTAATTGTTTCCAGTTAACAAATTGTTGCAATGAATAGGACTGGGACAATGCAACCATGGCTCATCCTACGAAAATCCGTGGTTGTGGAAGACGAGCCCAAGCTACCAGAAGGGACATGCACCTGGGAACGTGTAAGGCACACAAAGGTAGGAAATATGTGGAAAGAATTATCAGTGAGGTGGTTGAGGCATACCATGAGGGCACAAATGAAGGTATCCACAAAATTTTAGAGGAACAGGAAGATGAAGTTAAACAGGAGAGTGAGACGGACACAGAAATGGAGGACTGGAGGACCTTTGTCCAAGACCCCAACAACACTAGGGGTAAGATCACTCAATTAAAATAGACCCTATACCTATATTGGCTGATGAAAATCCTATTAGGAAAGGCTATGGATCATATTTTGGTGGGCATGGATGTCACCATTCAAGGCATGTCAAATTATAAACAAGGATTTTAGAAGGTGCAGTTTCAACTGCACAAGCAGGATGTTAGTCTTGGCAGAATTGAAAGGCACATCCCATGCCTTCTGGAACCGATCAAGCTGTCGGGATTAAATGCCAACTACCCAACACCAGTGGAATCGACTTTGGCTGAACAAAATAACTAGACAATCTCTCTTGTTAGTTTTGTTTATATGTGCGGATAGCTTTTACATTTCCTTATGCAAGCCTATGTATAGGTAGATATCTAGAGTATGGACATGAATCTGAGACTTATATAGCTTGGATAGAAATACTTAAACTCTTTTGTTACTAGATGACATACAATGCGAATAGGTGGTCAACGGACTTGATTTCCCGCTGGGCATGTTGAGGCCACTTAGCCAATCTACGTGGTGTAAATTTGCTTTACAAGCTAATGAAAAAAGGGGTTCTACCAAGCTTAACAAACAAACAAACAAAAAACAGAGCTTGATCTCCTGCTAAATTTTACACCCATTAAAAATTTGGTTATGCAACCACTTCAGAATATTCTCCGTGATTTTATCTATCCAACGAGCCATCATCGGCCTCATTTGGCCAAGTAAAACTCAACTTATGAGCTTCCGAAGTTGAAGAATCAAAATTGCCAGAATTCTGAAAAATTTGTTACTTGAATAAAAAATTGGAAAATCTTAATTAAAAATGTATTTTTAAGTTAAATCTATTAATTCTAATTAACTAAATATATACAATTAATTAAATTAAATTAATCATATATACACATATTAACTAGTTTAATTAATTTATATAAAAATAAAAATAAAATTATTATAATATTTTAATATAATTAAAGGTATATTTAAAAAGTATACTACACTATTCATGACCATCCATTATCATTTATTTAAATAACCTCACTATTCATTTCATTAAACATGTGACTTGAAGGACATCGAAAAACGAAGGAGAAGGTTAATTGCATATCACAAGAAATAATTGATTGGGATTTTGAAAATGTGCATTCTACCATTTGTGATATCGGAAAGCTTTGATATGGAGCAGAGTCGTTATCGTTTATTAAAAATTCTTTTTAAGTTTTTACATCGGGTTCAAAATAATATGAAACATTGGAGATCGAAGGAACTATTAAGAGTGCTACGAGAGTTTTTCCTTTGGGGTATGAGAAATTCCAAGGATTTTGGTTTCGGGGGCTATTAAATTAATGAAAACGAGGTAAAGTGGGGCTCACTTAAAGTGGGTTTCTCTCATTATAAACTACAACAACTTTAGTAATTAACAATCCTACAAAATGAACTACAACCACTTTGCAATTTTGATATTTTGGGTCTCGTAATTTCTTTTAAAATTAAGAATTGGAATAAATTACTAAGATCCAAAAAATGCATAATTTTAACTGTTCTTCAATTTGGATAAGCGATTTTGTAGGACCATTAGTGAAAATTGACTAGGAATTAATATATACAATGAATTACTAATTTAATTACAAAAATTTAAAATAATATACATTTTGTGCATTTTTTTCACTGAGTGAATTTTTTTATCAAACTTCGGATGAATGCCATTTGCAAAATGTGTAACCAAACGAGACGAAACAAGTACCGATGGAAAGCTAGTGAAAATTCAAACTCAATGAAGTGATCAAAATATAAATTTGACGAAAATGAAAAAATGGCAATATTGTAGGACACTTAACCAAAATAAGATATTAAAAAGGTGATTTAGCCAAAAATTAATGGAAATGGTCCCCATTATTTGAAGTAAATAAGTAAAAAATGGGGGGCGTTGGGTTTTCCCTACAACATTGATGACATACTGGGAAGAACTAGTTATCTCTGGTTAAAGATAATGAACATTAATTTATCCAAAAGTTAAAAATAATGGAGTCTATTGAATCGTCAAACAGTAAAACATTCTCATGGGTCCCACATAAATAGATTAAGCAATATGAGTTTAAAAAGATAAGTATTCAAAAAATCCTTGAGTAAAATTCATGAATCCAAATTTGGGAAAATTTTATTTTAAAATTACCTAGTATGAGAAATAAAAGAAGGTATAGATAAGAGTTTTTTTTAATAAAACATTGTTATGAATGGTCTCTGACATCACTTCGCTACCATCAAGCATGAACAGTACCTCGATGAAGTTGTCTTTAATGCCATACAAGCCTAGCCCCACTGCAAGTGAATATCCACAACCCCGACAAGTTTACTTGTATTTCCAATGCTTCCTCTTTTGATCACCCTTTTATAAGCACATTTTTGAGCTTTTAGTTTATGATGTATTTAAAACAATGTAAACTTTGAAATGGGAACTATAAACTCAAACAGGAACTCTGGCCAAAAAACAAAAAAAAAACATAAAAAACAGTGCTAAAAACGAAAAGTGTGTACACTGGAACGATGGTTTTTTTTAGGGTCAATTTTGAACATGTTTTAAAAATGGCAGTGAAAATGAAATTTTCATGCAAAAAACACCTTGAAAACGAAAAAGTGTTGATACTAGAACGATGATTGTTTTTTTAGGGTCAATTTTCAACATTTTTAAAAAATGCTAGTAAAACCGAATTTTTATGTGCAAAAAAAATTGTTTATGAGGAAAAAACACAATAATGTTTTTGGTAAAATAACATTTTTTTCATAAGTATAAATTCAACATGTTTTCAACCATAACATGCTAGATACAAAAGAAATTGGAATTTTTTCAACCATAAAATTAAAAAACCATGACATTATGAACAAATTACATGACTGAATGAATTCAAATGTCGTTATTTGTATATTGAATGAAACATACATTATATCTCTAATTTAATATTGCATTGTAGATATTCTAAACAATAAAAATTATCATAATTAAGACATAATCCAACAACATAAAAATGACTCATAACTTCTGATTTAACACCATATGGAAATAAACAAATTTATTTCAAGATACAATGCAAACATCAGTTATATAAACTGTCTTAGACAATTATTCAAAATCACTCATATTTTCTTACACACCATCAAACATTCACATCTTCAGATGAATGACTGAATGCTAATGAAGATGTTCCATGTTCTTCTCTTTCATCAACTAGTACCCCATCTGAGTCCACATGCATGCCCACCATTTTAGGTTTCAAAATTCTTCTAGATCTACAACTAGTTTTAGTAGACTCCCATCTCAACATTGTTCCTTCTGGTAACAACCTTTTTAGAATCTCTATCATCTTGAAGTGAATAGTTCCTTTCTTTGTTAAATTGAAGTCGTAAAGAAGTATGTCAACATCCTCCAATGTTAAGATGTTTGTCCGGTGGCGATTTATATTTGTACCCTTTCTTTTTTCTCTTTCCGCCATTTTTTTGTCAACTACCATCTCTGGCTTATACACACCATTGAATGGGTGTGTATTTGTGGCATACCAATGTACTTCAACACCTGTAACATCCTCATTTTCTGTAAAGACCTTCATAACTTTAGCAACCTAGAATGGATAGCCATTGGGATATCCATCTGCTAGCACTACGATCATGCAACCCTCCTTAATATCCTGTACTAAACCCCTCTAAAGGTCTTCGATGGCTTCAAGTTGTGCATGAGACCTTCTGGAACCAATATACATCTCTTTCCTCTGCTTGTGAAGAAATAATAATACCTTGAGGTTGTTATTGTTCAACAATGTTTATTTCCGCATGTTCATTCGACACATTTTGTGGTCAAATAAATGGATGTTTCAAAGGTATATTTTCATTTGTTGTTGTTGAAATGATATCACTGTGATTATTGAAAAATGACTCCCACCAAACTGAATCAGCAATGTCAAAGTACTCATATGTATATCTAATACATTTTTTAATTTCTTCTAAACAATCAGAATAATTTATATCTCTATTCTGTCTTCATGCATTATGAACTCCACCAACTGATTGTAATAACAATACTTTTGATGAAAATATTGGATGATCTGGAATGAACTTCAAAAATTCCAAACCTGATGACGGTGCCCATTCTGTAGTAGTTGAATACTTCTTGCCCCATATTAGTGTTTGCCCATCATTTTTTTTTGTATGAAATTGATGTTGGAAGCTAATGCCATTAAGTTTTTCAATGCATTTCTCCTCACCATGCGATCCCAGAATAAAGCTTCGCATGTCAACAGTTTATTTCAACACATCAAAAGTAGGCTCTGGCGTGTATGATTTCTTAATATATTCAATTAATGATGGCAAGTTCCCAACTTCCTTCCTCCTCAATGTGACTGAAAAACGATTGAAAATCTGATCAATATGGTCATGAGTGTGCCCAACAAGAAGGAAACCAACATTTACCTTCTAAAAAATTCTCAATCCAATAAGCATGTTTAGATATCCAAAAACAACCTGATTTTTGTTTTCACGCAAGTGTTGTTGAATTGTATATACAAAACTTCAGGAAGATTACCAGACCAATTAGAAAGCACATCATGAATTATGGCTATTGTCAGATTTGCATCGTTATGAATATTTGGAGCTATGAAGTACACCCTTGGCAACATTTTCCCATTGAAAACCATACAACCGACCAAGTGATACTGAATAAAATTTTCCTCCTGTAAATTTTTGGGTGTGTGAACAAAATGTTGGTAAAGTGTTTTCTTCTGGTCCATACCATCAATTATCAAACCCAAATATTTATTCGGATTATCATAACACTTCTTTTGATGCTCGTACAACTTTTTCCTTTCACTTGTTTGTTGTTCGTGATGCTCCTAAAGTTATTTGACAATTGAATCTACACAACATAAAGAAAGCCATTAAGAAATATGTTTTCATAGTTGATAACTATACAATTTTAAAAGTTAAATTTATGAATGCATACCTCTTTCTGACCCTTTACATTTGTCTCTTTTTTATTTAAGAGAAGCACATGTATTGCAAATCCACATCCTTGTCTTCTTAGGAATACAGACATTGTTGAATTATTTCTTCCATACCTTCACGAAATATTGATATGTAATAAACTGGCCATGTCCCTCAGCACCTTGTGCATATTCTTTGTATAAGTTGTAGATTTCTCATCTTGAAAAATTATCTGGAATATGTATTTTCTCTCTATTTGACATACACTCTCCATGCTTTCAAAAGAAATCTTTCATCCATGACGTTGTAGTATTTGATAATGGCCCAAACTGTCGTTTATGATGTACTTCTGAATAAAATGTGAGATCCTTCTCCAAATTTTCTTGAACTCTCAAGAGAATAAAATTCCCCATCAAATGAAACATTTTGAAAGCCTTTCTATAGATAAATAAAGACCCAATATGATAATCATAACCTGGCAATGTAGATTGCATGCACCCAACTAAATATGAATTTTGCATGCTTTTATTCATTGACAAATATCTCTTCCTTCTCTCTAATACAAATTTGAAATCCATATGTTTCAAGCAATCTTTTTGACAACATCCACTTGAAATGAGTGCTGATAGACTTTTTTCTCGTTAGATATTCTGCTCTAACCCTTGCATAACTAGAACATCTTGCATTGATACGAAAAAAGTCTGCTCCTACTCCTCGATATAATATTTCTTAGCAACATCTCCATCATTTGGATCATCATTTGTATAGGAATGCTATCCACACTATGATCAGCTGGCTTTTCAAATACTGACTTGGAGGATATCCTTCATCTTCCCCTTCTTCAGTGCTACTGTCATAGTCCTTAGAATTGGGACTAAATGGAAAATTTGACTCGATGCTTATTGGATATTCTTCCTCGTGCATTTTTAGTGTTTCTCTCATAGTCCATAGAATTAGGACTACGTCGAAAATGTGACTGTTTACTTACTGAAAATGCTACATCCTATCCTTTGTCACTGCTACCTTTATAATCATTAGGATTAGGAGTAAGTGTTTCATCCTGTCCTTCATCACTACTGCTCTCATAGTCCATAGGATTGGGACTAAGAGGACACCATGACACTCCATTCTTTTGAAATTTTTCATCATGATCTTCATCACTACTGCTCTTATAGTCCATAGGATTAGGACTAAGTGGACACCATGACACTCCATTCTTTTGAAATTTTTCATCATGCTCTTCATCATTGCTAGTCTCATAGTCCATTGGATTAGGACTATGAGGACACCGTGACACTCCATTCTTTTGAAATTTTTCATCACGCTCTTCATCATTTCTGCTCTCATAGTCCATAAGATTAGGACTAAGTGGACACTGTGACACTTCATTGTTTTGAAATTCTTCATCATGTTCTTCATCACTACTGCTTTCATAGTCCATAGGATTAGGACTAAGTGGAAATTGTGACACTCTATTCAATTGCAATTCTTCATCGATGCTGCTCTCATAGTCCATAGGATTAGGACTAAGAGGACACTATGACACTCCATTCTTTTGAAATTCATCATCATGCTTTTCATCACTGTTGCTCTCATAGTCCATAGGATTAGGACTAAGTGGACACTGTAACACTTCATTCTTTTGAAATTCTTCATCATGTTCTTCATCACTACTGCTTTCATAGTCCATAGGATTAGGACTAAGTGGAAATTGTGACACTCTATTCAATTGAAATTCTTCATCGCTGCTGCTCTCATAGTCCATAGGATTAGGACTAAGAGGACACTATGACACTCCATTCTTTTAAAATTCATCATCATGCCTTTCATCGTTGTTGCTCTCATAGTCCATAGGATTACGACTAAGTGGACACCATGACACTCCATTCTTTTGAAATTCGTCATCATTCACTTCATCACTACTTCTCTCATAGTCCATAGGATTAGGACTAAGAGGAAACCGTGACACTCCATTCTTTTGAAATTCGTCACCATGCTCTTCATCACTACTGCTCTCATAGTCCATAGGATTAGGACTAAGAGGGAAGCCGAGGTGCCGCGGGCCGAGGATGAGTGGAGGGTAGTGGTTGGGTTGCTAAGGTGGGCTAGGGGGTGGACCCAACGGCCGGTTTGGTTGGCCGGCCGATTTTCAAGGTGCGATGGTAGGATGATATTTTTGAATTTTTTTTTTCAAAATTGTTATGATTTATAAAATTAATTATCATTTATCGTTTTCATTGTTAATTTAAGTTACTATGTTTTTGTCATTTGTTGATTTATGTGTTTCTTTTTTTCATAAAAATGGCATCAAAGAATATTTCTATGAATCTTTATGGACTAAAGAATCTTAAATGTGAATCTTCAAAAAATATTGGTGAACGAATCCCACCTGAGCTGATGGCTTCAAATATTTCAAGTGTCTCAAATGATAATAAGATGATTTCATACTGGAAGAATTCAAAATAAGTGAAACTTCTATCAAAAGTATGGAATGTGAAAGAAAGAGAAAGCCAAAAGTGTGCACATATCTCTATATGTCGATATACTTAATGATAATGGAATTTATGACATGATGCGAAGAGTCGTAGACATGTGTTTGGTACTGGATAGTGAAGTTGTTTACAGACTTACAAAACCACCCAAGTCACATGAAAGGATTAAATACCAATTATCATATTCATTGTATGGTACGAGAGAGGTATCTACAAAGTTGTGTAAACAAATCGTAAATGAGATGAAACAAAATATCGTAAGTATTGTTATTTATATTTTTGTTTTTCATTCTTGTAACTGTCTCACTATATTTTTTTAACTTTTTTTTTATTGACATATGTTATTCTGTTTGGCAGAATTTTGTTGAAAGTAGTTCAATTAGGTTGGGAGGAATTCATTTCATAGAGCATGATATTATGAAAGTTGTCAGCAGTTTCTACTCAGTGACAGAAGAAGATATGGCAAACAAGAAAAATATAGTAATTCATGATGCTGCAAAACTACATCCAAGGGATAAAGAAAAAACCTCTAGTGGATAAATCTAGCAAGGGTAGATAAGTTACTTTTGAAGAGGAGGAAGTTGAAACTGGCAGTGAAGAATATGTTGTCATTACTAAGGATAACATTAGAATTGAGAAGAGTCGTAAAAGACCAAAAGTAACAATGCCCAAGAATAAATTTGTTATAGTTAATGATGAGAATGTTATGAAGAAGAAAAGTAAAGTTGAACATTTTGAATTAGTCGTTACCAACAATCAAGAACCTAGTGAAACTTCAAAAGAAAGCAGAGAAATCATTACACCAGGAGCTCATTTAGAGTATGGCATTATCAAAACAAAACAAAATTCCATTCGACATAACTTGACAAAGAAAAACTTAATTGAGGGCGGTCGTACATTTCAGCTTAATGTCAGACAAATCCATAAGGCAAGTGAAGGACAATGTCAATATCAAATCAGAAAGCCACATCATCTGCATGTTCACAACTTGAAGGCATTGATGAGATACAATCCATATGCTCATGTGGTTAATTATGTGCTTCTTGTTGATCGATTTCAAGTTCCCAACAAAGAAGCACTTGATAAGTCAAAATGTTTTGAATACAATTATTATGTGCTTGGGGAGAACCATTCTGTAGAAGCTCAAAGACAATTGATGGAGGAATATCCAATAACCCACGTTTTGAAACAATGAAATGTATCATTTATGCTGGTTTATCAGATACAAAAGCAAAGTTAGTGGCATGGGATCATAATTCAGATAATAAATATAGGATGTCTATGATTTTCATCCAAAGGGTTAGATTTATTTACAGTGGATTTGAAGAAAAATATGGTGGGGATAGGATAAATGTTACTGTAGATTTCCGAAATGAATGTTGTATGGAAATAGGCTATCCAATTGAAGAGAAAATAAATTCCAAAGGTGGCAAATTTAGTGATTTATTCAGAGGTGTTGATAACATTTTCCAGTTGGAATTTAGAACTGGAGAGATATGGGAATTGATTAATGATATTTTTAGCATGTGGGAGAACATTGACATTAAAAACCAAAATGTCAAAAAGTCTAAGCCATTGATATGTAGCAACAGTAAATCAGGTCCTGAAATGAAGCAGCTTTCAAAAGATATGACTATCACACCTTGGAGAGCATTGCAAAGAGTGAAGGATGAAAAATTTGTTAATGGAATATTATCTTGTGTGAGGTCAGGGGAATTATCATTGGAGGAAATGTCTGAGGAATTTCAAAAGTAAGTTCGTTGAATTATTTTTATTTACTTGTAGATTATAATTTTATTTAAATATAACATATTATTCTTGGTAGTATTTGTTATACATATCATTATATTAACTTTTTACTTTATTTATTCAATCACAAAGTTTACATGAAAATTCAAGAACAAATGGTTAAGTTGTTGAATGAAGATAGTTGGGATGATGTTGTACGCAACTATCCAGATTCAAGTTTTACATCAACAATAAAAAAAAATATCTTGCATTTAAAAATGTATGTTGACTTATACATTCATTTTTATTCATCTGTATACTATTTTTAATTTATAACTTACACGTATATTTGTTTATTTTATAAAAGATGAAGAAGAATGATAATAGAGCACCAGATAGTTTCAGAACCTTTATTGAAAAAATAAAGATCGAAAGACTAAAGAAGCAACGTCTTAAGAATGTTGAACTTGATCCAACTCTTACACATTTCATTTGGAATATGCTAGACATTATTCAATATCAAGTAATACAAGGCAACTATGAAGACATTGCTAAACTCATACCTAAAAGGGATTATGCCTTAGTTATTGCAGATATTCCCCATGGTTTCAATATTCCAAACATTGACTATGATAGTGACCCTTATATTTATCAAGCTCTTAGTAAAGTGGTTACGAGATTTTTAGAAGTCACGTCATCACCATTATGGAGATTTGTGACATTTCATTCAGACACACAATTGACAATGTTATTGTCAAGCTTCAAGTGGAAAACAAATTCAAGGATGCATCTTACATGGTAAGACGTTTAAAATGTATATTTGATTAAAGTTAAAAAAATCATTTATGTACAAGTTAATTGAAATTTTACTATTTCATGTTACAGACAAAAGTCAAATCTTCTTAACCGTGAAGATCAACTATTTATAAATGATTGTGAGTTCATCGATATTGATAGTTGGGCAAAAGATGATAGCTATATGTCTATGATTTTTAATCAGGTAGATGGAAAGATTCATAGCCAAATACTGACTTATGATGTTGTTGTGAGAAAACTAACATATGAAGACAAAGAAGCAAAATGATATATAGTTAACATTTATCAAAAACCACAGTTATTGATTAACTATCTTATAGACATGTTCAAATGAAGGAGATTGGGTTCTGAATTTATTTTCTAGCTCAGGTAAGTTTTATTATATGGAATTGAATTTCAATATGTTATTTCTTAATTTATATGTCATTGTACTAATTTACTTAATTATTTCTTTTGTGTTTGATAATTAGGTACAACACTAGCATGTTGCCTTTAAAAAGGAAGAAATTGCATTGCCATTGAAAAAGATCTAATATAATGCAATTTCATTCAGCAAAGAATTAATGCTCTTCAATTTCTTCCAAATGCAATGCAAGAAATTGGGTTGAAGAAAGGAGACTTTAGTGAATCATGTGTAGCAAAAAAGGCAAAGGAAACCCAACCACCATTACATGGAATGATTGGAAAGGAATACATTGGAAGCTTCGCAACATCAAAGATCCATTAGAAGAGGAAAATGAGCAAAATGAAGTAGAAAATATTGTGGAAGAAGACAATGATGAAACCCTAGAGGACGAAGAGTTTGGATTACATGACATTGTTGATTAAATTTAAGTTATGCTTGGAAATCAAGTTCATTTTTTGTAATTATTAATTTGTTATACTTGTAATGTTTTGAATCTGACAATTTATGAGAAGAATATGCACTCAATTAAGGTTGTTATGCATTCAATATTTGTATTATGTGATTTTCGCATTAATTTTTATGTTAATCATTATTTTTTGAAAAAAATGATTATTATTATTTTTTGACATGAAATTCATAAAAAAAACTGTTATTTAACCATTTTTAGTTAAAAGTTTCTTATAAAAATGATGATTTTGACATGTCATTTCTAGCAAAAAAAATTACAAAAAATGATCAAAATGTGTATTTTTTTAGTTATATTTATGTTAAAAATTATTGCTTTTTAGAAATAATTATTTCATGTCGGTTGAAAAATTAATTAACAATGTATAAATATGTAGAATATCGAAAATTCAAAATATTGACTTTTCTTCTTTAAATATGCAAAACACTAAAAACCTCACTTACAAAAAAAAAAATATATGAAGAAGAAGACCACTTAAAAATTATTAAATTTAGAAAATAATTATTTATATTTCATAAATTAGAAAATTTAAAGTAAAAAAATAGGTCTTTTAAAGAAAGGGCCTGATGTATAATTACCACTTTTTTAAACCAGCACGAAAATCACTATCATTCTAAAATACAATGTACATAAAAAAATTATAATGCCAAAAACTATGCTCTAAAAAAAACATGTGTTCTACATCACCCCTTTTCAAAATCGGGTCATTTTTTTGCTATCTTTATGAAACGGGTAACAATATTAGTTCCCGTTTCAAAGTTTACATTGTTTTGAGTGAAAGAGGTGGGATGGCAGTAGAGACTTATGTTAATGGATACAATACTTTCATAATGTTGACTCCAAAAATCTTTCCCCGCGACTATCAATCAGAGGCTTTTATAAAGTGGAGGGGTCGGAGGGATTCATTGAGTTGAACTCATATCTGTTCTTTCCTTGAAAAGGTAAAACTTATCACTTAAAAAGGATATGTGTTCTTCCATGAAAAAAATTAAAGCAAGAGGACTTTATGGTTCCATAAAGATATACCTTTAATGATAAATAAAATTTATTAAAATAGACAGAGCAAATATTTTCCATGTATGCCAACCATTATTGGGTGAGGAAGTGGCCTTTCACATGAATTATGGTGGAGTCGCTAAAATCAAACCATAATCGAAAGAAAAAGGGAAACAAATCCAAACTTAAGTAGAAAAAGAAATGAGCAAAATCTAAAAATGTAAAAATGATGAAAGTAAAAGCTAAAAAGAAAAATCTCAAATTTAAAAGATAAACCCCAACAAGACTACCTATACAAATGTCTCAACAAGAGAGTAAAAAAATATAATCATGTGTATATTTCTCTTTATGTTGAGATGTAATTTTTTTTTATCCTGTAGAGTTATAAGAAATGAAGCTCTCAAAATGGAAAGGGTGAATATTAGTTATGAGGTAAAATTCAATTCAAATGAAAAAGTCTCTGTTTGCTTAAAATTTTCTTTTTTAAAGCGAAATATACATAAAAACATCTCAACCATTTTTTAATAAAAACAATGCTTTAATAAACAGACTAAAAGTTCAAAAAATCCCCAGTTGAGCTGATTTGATGAAGATCATTATTGCTTCTCCCAAAAACTTGAAAGAAAATAGAAAAAAGGAAAATGAGCTCCAAATCTGAGTCATCAGGGGTGTGAAAAAGGATCATGAGGACCTGCAAAACATAGTTTTGCATAAGAAAAAACTAAAAACAAAATTGTAACCAAAAGTAAAGAAACAAAAATGAATGAAAAGTGGGCATATGAAACTTTCCATCAGAGAATTTCATTTAATCTAACCTAAGAGATACCATCTTCTCCAATAAAATTAACTTCTTATTTTAATTAGAATTAAAAGTATGAAGAAGTTGAATTAACTAAAATATTATTGACCCAAAATCATCACCTATTTAGTCTAATCTAGAGAAAGCAGTAAAATAGAAGAAATCAATGTTTCATGTTCAAAGAATCGGAAATTATCCAAATCCATCAGAAAAGATAATTAAGATATCATTCTTTATGAATTCCAGCGAGATATTTTCTCATAATATTACAAGTTTCATATCCACTCCATGATTTTCATAAATTTTCCATAATCAAGACCAAGACCAAAAATGTAATAAACATGTGTAGATGAAGAGGTATTGAAATTTTATATGCTAAATATAGAGTGATATATTAAAACTCAAATATAAGAGAAATAAAAAATTATTTAACCTTGTTCCATTTCCTTTCCCTACAAAATAAGCTTCCAAGGAGAGGAGTTAGAGATTTAATAATTATGTGAATAAATCGGGTGTTAAAGATCTCAACAACCTTTTCTAAAGCCAAAATCAACTTACAAAACTATGAGACCACAAAATTCCAGTGAATACAGTGAAATAGGGGTCATTTTATTTACTGAGTATAATGGATATGATAGTGGAGGAAAAGGCAATGTGGATCTCGCAGAGGTAAATCTCATAATTTTTTTTAAATGCTTCAAATCCAAGAGCTCAATAAGACAACAGATCTGAAATTCTGAGGAAAGATCCTAGAAAATTAAAAAGCAGAGGATCAAGATTCCAAAATTCACAAATTTTGAGGCTTTGAGTCCCTCCGGAAGAAAGGAATATCACTAAAGGGAAAAAAATATGAATGAGTGTGATGCAAATGGTTTATCTCAACTTGGTAGTTGTAAGATTTGGATCAAGCATGGATAATATCATTCATTGCGAAAGTTTTGTGTGAATTTTCTTCTGTTTGTAGAAAATCTGAGCAATAAAGAGTTTGAGTATTTAATTTCAACTGCATTGATGAGAGGCAGAATACGATTATTGACTCATATTTATAAATGTAACAAAAATGAATTCATGTGGGTCTACATGTATGAGTGTATCAGAAGAATAATATCGGTGAAATCCTATGGTTGTATATTTGAAACATGCGATATTATTACCTTCTAATAGGATTTTATTATGTAACAGCTACAAATATGAGCATGAAGGGATATCAGAGGTATGTTATTGGATATTTAATATCGAGGGTGTGAAAGAGTAACATCCGATCACAGGTCCGGATATGAAAGTTTCGATATGGATAACGTAATTTTGTCGGAGATCGAAGGGTTGGGAATATCGACGATCAAAGTATCAAAGATGTATGGACATCACAATATCAGTGAAATCATCTATTGGAGGATGAGCAGGAAGAGATAACGAATATTGACGAATCGGGATATCGGATATCAATGATATAAGGATATCAGAGGATCGAAGATGTCATGTACCAGATGATGGGCGAAAAGAGATATTGGAGGGTCAGAGGATCGGCGGAACGTGATGTTGAAGTATTTTGATTGATGCTCATGTGAAATGTTTCGATATTTGGAAGCTTTGATAATGCTACGTGGAAATTATGTGGGGTCAAACCTTTTATTATTATATTCGTAAAGAAGAGCTTAGCTCAACTTTGCTTTTTAACAAAAAACCCTTCAATAGTTATATTAATTATTAGAAATATTAGATCGAAGAAAAATTTTATCAGAACTTTCAAATGAGAATAGTTAGGATATTATGATGTTCCAACATGAATCTTTCGATACTTTATTAAAAGCATATCGACGTTTTAATGAATAGAAGGAAAATTAAAGAATCCTCAAATTCTGACGAAACAACAAATACTTCCCTGAACATGTTGCAGATTTAGAAATGGTTGGTTGGTTGCTTATCTCAAGTCTCCAAAATTAAGTGAAAGAGGACATGCAAAAGAAACAAAACAGAATTAATAAGTAAACTATGAAAATGAGAAACTAACAATAGATGAAGATAAACTTGTAAATCGCATATCTGGAAAAATATTGACTGTCAATTTACCTCATGAATCTTCAAGTTCTCCCATATTTCTCAAAATTTGTATATGTTCAAGCTTCATTTATTTATTCAATTTAAAATGCTAAGTAATGAACTTTCCAATTGCATCCATTTCAAATTTACAGTGGAGAGAAAGAGTGGCGAATCGTAACAATTCCTTGGAAATTATTCGTATATGATTTTGTCACAAAAAAATAAATTATTAACAAAATGATGATTTTTTGCAAAAGCAATGCAATCAAGTGCATCATAGTGTATATGATTCAGCTATATAAAAACTCTGATATGTCCCACTTTGCCAGAAAATAATAAGGAAATGCCAAGGGAAAAACTTTGACTCATTACTTGTTTATTAAAGATCTGAAACGATAATTTAATGGAAAAAAACATAACTAAGTATAGTCATACTTCCAATGTAACCATTCTCTCATTCTAACTCCTACATATATATACAGGTCAAATGTTAGTAACAAGAATATTGTTAAACGAACAAAATTAAATTTGAATATAGTATGTACACTAATTGCTAACATATCTATGAGAATTAATTTATTTACAAGCACCCCCTCTTGAAATGTCCTTTCCAGCTGAATTTTAATTGGAACATAGAAATCTAGATGGACTTCCATTAATAATTGGGAGAGGTTTAAAAGAGAAGATAACAGACTAGATTGTGGATATGCATTTTTATATTCAATGGCCTACAAAAATTTGTCAGTCTTATGTACATATGTTAAATTATTAATAATCTTCCATGTAGGAAAACTTTCCAAAATTATTTCAAATGGGTCTATGGAATGTGGATGGAAATTTGATAAATTCAATAGAAAATTATTAATTGAATTAGATTGTTGGTCATATTGTGAAAAAACAGTCTCTTGTTCGCATTGCTTTTGAAAAGAAAAAAGCAAGTGATAAGAGATGGGTATCAATTGTAACTGGAAGAGAAATAGATTTTGATGTTCATGATTGTAATTAGAGACTTCATCTTCCCTTTTAGGCAATGCATTAATTAAGTGATCAATATGCCATCATAAGATATTTAAAAACCAAGAAATGAAAAACATAAAGCAAATATGAAAACAACCAAAATAGATGAAGGAAACATAATAAAATTAAATCATAATTTACATTATTGTTATAATTATTATTACAACGAGATTTTGTTTTGAAAACGGCTGTAGAGCTCTGGTTCTAGGGTTTAACTAAGCGAGGGATGGAGGGCAACATGAACCCATGGAGACATAGGGAGGAGGGAGCTCCACTCCCTCCTCCAGTAATATGGTAGAAAAGAGAGGGAGAGGAGGGAAAAAGAACAAACCTCCACAACCCTTGGAGGTCAAGACAAAAAACACCGAAACTTAGAAGGAGGAAGGCAGCAAAACCCATACAGATCAAGGGGCCCCCGAAGAAGATTGTCAAGAGGAAAAAGAGGAAGACAAAGGTCAGGGATCAGAGAACAGAGCCAAGATGGAGCCCTATAAAACCAAGACCATATCTAAACCTCGAGTTATTCTGAATGATCCAGCTTTGCAAGCGCACAGGGATCACATGGAAAACTATAACATCATATTCAAATTCATGGGAATCTAGCCATCAGAGAAAGCGTTGTACATCTGGATAAAATACAACTGGAAACCAAAGGGGGAGTTAAATATACATCTTGAATCCAAAGGTTTTTTTACTGTGGTGTTTGTGAATATGGAAGACAGAGACATGATTTTTGAAGGAGGGCCATACTTCTTTGCAGCTGTTGGTCTCTATATGCGGCCATGGACGATGAAATTCGTGCCAGAATGAGAAACCTTCACTTCGGTATCGGTATGGATTAGACTATACTCCTTACCTTTAGATTATTTGATGCCAGAGTCTTTAAAATCTATAGGCAATAAATTAGGCCATTTCTTAAAAATTTCAGAAGCAACTCTATGGGGAAAATATACATCCTATGCCTGTATATGTGTGGAGATGGACCTATCAGGAGCCCTTGCAGATGTGGTCATTCTAGAAGTCTATTACAAGGAATGGGTTCAAACAGTTGACTATGAACATATCCCATTCAGATGTCACAAGTGTCATGAGCATGGGCACCTATCCAAAGACTGTCCTCTCAATAGAAGGGAGGAAAACCTAAACACTAGCGAAGGGAAGGACCAGACAGATTTCACCAAAGTAGAAGGAAGAAGAAAACGAGGGGGAAGGAACACACAAAAGAACCATATAGGGAATGATAAAACAAAAAGTTACAACATGTTTGAGATCTTAGGAGAAAAAGAGGCAAATGGAGGAGATTAAGAGAATAGAAAGAATCAAAAAATAAGGGGGAAAGGAAAAGAGACTAGCATAGAGTTCACTCAGGAATAGAACAAATACGAAACGGATCCTTTGAGTACCATGGAAACAAAAAAATACCAAGAAATGACTCAAAGTGAAAGTGGCACAGAGGATCTAGACTTACAGGAGATTCTAGAAAGGGAGAACCTAGAGTTGGAAAAGTTTCTAGAACGGGGAGAATAAACTCCATCCCTCAGGAGGATGTCGACAAGGTCCAACAAATATTCCTTAATAAGTCACATCAAACAGCTGCAGGAGTCAAAAGAGGACATGACAACCAAGAAAACAAAGGGACTTCCTTAATAGGATTAATAACAGGAAAGCTAACAAAGAATCCAGGCAAGAGGAGGGCAAGAAAAAGACAGAAAGTGTTACGAAACCAGCTCAAGAAAAGATAGAAAAGATAGATCAACGCCTTCGAATTCAGCCTCTTCGAGGGGGCAACCTCCTTTACATTACATAAATGAACAATTCTTCGATGATACAAATGAA
>APFE031695974.1:28368-71905 GCA_000404065.3 Pinus taeda | reverse complement strand
TTATTATCTCCAGATAGATATGGGAGGGAAGAACAAAGACATAGTGATAGAGGTGGAGAGATAGAGGAAGTGAGAAGGGAGAGAAACATAGAGAGAGGAAGGATGGGAGAGGACTTAAGAGACATGGAGAAATCATCAAAATATTTTGAAGGAAATAAATTATTTCAAATAATTGCAATGAAATAAATGATTCAATAATAATCTTGATGCAATAAATTATTAAAAATACTCTTCAAAATATATTTAGTAATACCTAGAGTGACACTATTAAAAATTATTAAGCATCAAATGTTGTGATACCTAAAATTAAATAAAATATATGTGGAGTATTAGTCCTCTTGCAAAGGTTTTAGAAGATTATGTCCCTTCCTAATAACCAACTAATTACTAATAGACAATTGCATACACATAAAATTATAACACAACAATTATCACATTTACAAACATTAACATCCAAATCCAAGCACCTAAACATACAAACCACTCAAAGAATCCAAGTGTAGACGTACATATCATTCAAGGCAAGAAACAAAAACAAAATTAAATAAGAGAATGATATAGTCAAGTCAAACAAACAAAACATAATGTAAATTTCAAGGTATGAAGTTTATGTCAAACATATAAATAATAATGATAATCTACAAATGTTTCATTGTTTCCCTCAACTAGAACCAACCTAGATCCATCTAACTCTAGATCTACCATGCACCGAGAGGGATCAAATCCATCAAGGTGCAAACCTTTCTTGAAATTCCACACTCCAAAAAGAAGGTTTGCACCATGAGGGATTTGATCCCTCTCGGTGCATGATAGATCCAAAGTTTGATGGATCTAGGTTGGTTCTGGAGAAGCTCTCGCTAACTTGGAAGAAGAGAAGGAAGAGAGAAATGGGATATGAAAACTATTATACCATACAAAAAATTATTAATTATTAATGGAATGTATTTTTTAATGGTATAGTGGTTTTGACATCCTATTTTTCCCTTCTCTCTTCTTCCAGCCTGGAAAAACCTTAGATATAATAATGAGTAATAAATTTATGTAGACATAGTAAGGGTTCGTATTGAATTAAAGAATGATATTATAGTTCAACTTAATTTCATCTAACATCTAGTACTATATCATAATTTCATTCCACTACTGCCAAAACAGAATCTGGTCAGGATCAGATGCAAGGGCACTAACATTGAATTTTTTGGTGGCCTTACTAATTTGCAGGTCTCTTTTTTTAGGCTACATATATCATTTTTCACCTAAAGCTAGAAAATTTGATTTCTAATTCAAACCAAAACATTTCGATCAACATATAAGAGCATGGAATAATTTCATAACATACTTCTAAAATTTATCCCATTGAAATGGGAGTATCTCCATCAATATTTGACATACTCATTACATCTAGTAGCATTCCACATTGCACATATGGAATAAACTTGTTGGAAGTTGTAGAAATCATAACTTCCACATGCTACAAAAGAAATTAATAAATTATTTTTTTTGCGTGCTACATTAATAGTCTGGGAGGGAAAATCGTAATTTTGATAAATGTAATTTTTCAAAGCCTAATATTGTAAATGGGTTTATAGTCCCTATTTTCATTGTATTGACAACTTCTCGCAATAATTGTAATGATCAAAATTGGTAGTTTTACCAATACATCACAAATATGATGAGAAATCTTACCTAAAAGTACGGGATATACCTATTCCTTAATTAATGGTCATTGTAAATTTTTATAGAGGTCTATGTTGATTCACATTGTAAATTTATCATTAACCAATACAACCATGTATAAAGGTTTAAAATTTACCTTGGTAGTTAGTTATATCAATTGCACTATAATTGATCAATAACTAGTACAGTAATGCATACATTTATCAAATTACTCAACCATGATACTAGTTTCCTTCAGGGTTAGTGGATGTTGCATTGTGCTTGGCCATGCTTGCATTATTATTGATTAATTTCAAAAAAGGAATCGTTCTTTATAAGGAAACTACCTCTAAATCTCTCATAACTGAACAAAATACATTCTCAATGAGGGAATTCAAAATCAATCATATAGTCTTTGATTTCCGACATCCCCCATAATCTTATTAAATTTAAATTTTGTCTTTGACCCCCCTCCTAGGGTTTTCATCATTTCTAATATATCCCTTTTCGTTTCGATGATGATTCCCATGTTGGATCTAGTCTCATAAAGCTCCAAAAAATGTCTCCCACTATAGGAGATATCAAATCTCCTTCATTCTATGATACTCTACCAGATCATTAGCTTCATTCTCTTGATATTTCATATGTTATGCTCATTTTTGTATAGAATTTATCATGTATATCAAGGAAAGCTTCTTTCTTTTTAATTTTGTGAAAATAAATCCACTTATATTTCTACTTACATAGATTTGATTGTTAAAACCTCAAACTCTTGGGCTTATCTTTCCTGCAAATAGCTAAATTTAGTTGTGTTTCCAAAAAATATTTAAATCATTCACCTAACAGGATTTATTAATTTAATTTCTTATTATAAACAAAGATTCCTCCTGTATAGCTTCCTCTCTGCGTTTGAAGTGATGGCAGGTCTTATTTCATTTAAACACTTCACTTCCCAGGGAAACTGAAATCCAACGGATTTTAATTGATCCAGTTGATTGGATCTGGCAATAAGAAGAGTGTTGCATGGGAACAAAATATTTATGTCCAGGTATTTAGTCTCTGATGTCATTTCATGTTCCATAATGATTGCCAGAGTCTTCTTCTTCAATGGGTGGTTTCTTCAAAACTCTTGCTTTGATTTTTCAATTTGGTTCTTTTGTTAGGGATTTTCTATTCAAATCAAGATGAATATAATGGCCTTCTCTAAGGAACCTATGGATTTTATGACATTCCCTAACATCCACAAGAAAATATGTTTTAGTGACGCTTTCTTTGTTCTACATGCTATGTTGGTTCTGAGGTACGTTACCCATGATATTGTAATTAAACTGGTTCATGTCATTGACTAAAACATATTGTTGTAACATTCAACAAACTTTTAACCAAAATGGGGCACGATAAATATTTTGTATGTATATGAATTGGCACATAGTAAAGCATTAATTATTTTCTATTATGTAGTTTCTATCTTCCCTTTTTTGGTTCATCGTTACACCTCATGGATGCAACAAGTACATCCCAGAAATGTTATGACTACATGTAACCTACTAATGGCAGAGAAACTCTTGATTTTCTTTTTTAACTTTACACAATGTTAAAAATGAATTTAATCATAAATAATGATTGATACTAAGATGAAGCATGGAATCCGATATTGTCATGTAACATTTGAATGTTAAGATACTATTTCTTTTAGTGTTGGTTTAAGGCATATGTAAATAACACAGGCCATTTGGTTTCTAATAGGTTGTTGACATTAGGATTTTGTCTTGGATTGTATGGGAATTTATATGTTTCTACAATTTTGATACCAAACCTGTTAATGAGAGAGGGTTAATGACTTGGAAAGGGGAGCTTCAATGAATTTGGTTACCAATCCATGATAAAACATTGCTAAATTTCACTAGAGAATAATATTTCTAAATGCTTTCTAAATGTAAATTTGAAGCTAAATCCACTTTCCATGGATTTATTTCTATTGTAGGTGGTATGCTTCCTATAACTTGGTATCCATAGGAGTTTGTTAGGAATTATAACATGACCAACATCACCATGAGGTCAGATCTTGCCACAGTTTACCCTACCAGAACTTGTAGATTCTATACTAGAAAAACAATATTCTCCTTCAGAGATGGAATGAGATACACAAGATTCAACATGACTATAGTCCATGCACCCAAACTCATCTTTGTTCTCCTTGAGGGAAAATACATATGTTCTCCCATAGAGCTAGAATCTTGTGAGACTGTTTTTGTGAGAAACATTAAATGCTAGAATATGTCCTTGCAATTTCATGTTTATGTGAATAATGTTGGTAATATAGATGAAATCCATGTATTTTTAATGATCTCTACAACCCCATCCAATAATGCCAATGCCCAAAAGAACAAACCGATTGATTTCAAAAAATTCTATGTCCAAGCAGGTGCCATGCAAAAGATAATTTTCACTCTTAATGTATGCATGGACCTCAACATTGTTTATAATACTAGGACCAAGATGTCGTTGGTGGGCTATCGACTTATTCACATTGGTGATCTGGAACACTTTGTTTCTCTGAAATTTAGAGGTGTATTCCCACTAAAGTGAACTTTAGTTGTCTTTTTCACAAGAAACAAGGAAACTATGCTAATGATTCCTTTTCCAAGTGAAATAAAAATGATTCATTATAATTATTGTTATAACTCTTGTCCCGATAATTGTATTTCCTGCTACAAAATTGCTTTAAAAACTATTGGCAAAAACTATGCTACATTCTTGTGATACTGTATTATTCATGCAAGATTTCTCTTTTACTGGGAGGCTTTTTGCTTGCATTGTAAATTGATCACTCACCAATACAACAATGTATGAAGATTTAAAATTGAACTTGGTAATTATTCAGCTCAATCATAGTGTAATTGATCATTTACTAGTACAACAATGTATACATTTATCAAAACAACGAACTCTTTAGGAAAAAAAATTACTCTAGAAAGTATCATTCTCAATGCTCGCAAATAAGCAAGTTGTGGAGCAGTAGAAGGTCACTAGGAGAGATTTCGAAGACATGGAAATCTAAATTTCCCTCCAATGCCATATGTTCCAGATTGAAAGGCATACACAACATATGTTCATGCAAAATGATGTAAATAAACTTCTGAATAAACCATTCAATGTCTTATTTATCCAAATAATTATTTGAGGAAGAAAATATTGGTACTTATGGTGTTTCCAATGTGTAAAATAAGGGATTGATACAATATCTAAATATAATATTAATTTTAACAATGACATGAATAAACTTGCACTAACCAAGGAAACAATACATGAACCGACTTGTTAAGACTATGTTGACATTTTGAACTTCTATCTCAATGTGGAGCTATATATAATGATATCATGACAAAATTCAAAATAAGTTTCTTTATAGTTGAGAAAATCAAGTGTCCTTACCATATTAGAAAATACTATCACTTTACCTGGCAAATATCCATGGTTGGCTTCCACTTGCAAATTGAGGTTCAAATTACAACAATAAGATTCAAGAGGCCAAGGTCTAACCAAATATTAGAAAAATGAAAAATGAAAAAGAGTTTTACATCTCACAAACACATAAGTTAAGCTCTAGATTCAACACAAAGTCTTTTAAATGTTCTCTCCTTCATTCATAGAAATCCTCATCTTCTAAGTCTATGGGTTATGTCCTTATTTTGTTTTACTAATGCAAGAAGATCCTTGCTTGTGCATATGCTTGAGGTGGGAGGCCCTCTTTGAGCTAGGCTTGCAGGCACAAGATTATTCTTGGAACAGCAAGAGGACTTGCCCACCTTCACACTTGGCTTGAAACACCCATCACTCATGGCGAACTAAAATCCAAGAATGTTTTGGTGGATGAAAACTATGTGGCACATTTGACTAATTATAGTCGAGCCCGGTTAATGACTCTAACATATGTTGCTCGCATGATCAATGTAGCTACACTTGAGGGATACAAGGCTACCAATCTATAAAGGATGAAGTGGACCAACACCAAGATAAATATATACAACTTTGGCATTCTCTTGTTAGAAATACTCATTGGAAAGAAACTTGGAAACAATGAGAGCTTTGATGAGTTTGTGGATTTTCCTTCTATTGTGAACATTGTTTCATTGGAGGATAGTATGTTGGTGATGTTTATACCTTGAGGGGATTGAGAAGCCCTATAGATGATTGATTACTTTGAGCACTTCAACTTTCCATGGGTTGTTGTGCACCTTCTCCATCGGTGAGACCATATATTAAGGTTGGAATCCAACAACTAGATGAGATAAGGCCTAAGAATTATTCTGATTTATATACTCCCACTCATACTAGGAGTGAACTAGATCTTGCATTTTAATCAATATGTAATTGTTTCTTTTTCCAGTTGGGTGAAGGCATCTATATTATTTAGCAAGAGACGTGTTAATCTTGATAGTTTATTCTATAGCTTCATATAAATGAAGTGTTGTGCCACTTTTATTTTGATTTAAGATTGGGCATTTGATAGATGCATGAGTCATGCAAGGGAAAGTGAAAAATATTCAGAGAATATGTGATAGATGATATTGAGGCCTTTTATCTTGCTTTGGATGCAACTATTGAGCTCCCCTCTAGTTACTTTAATAGAAAGTTTGATTTCAAAAGTCAATATCCTCTTGAATTTAAAATTTTGAATGAACGTATTAATCTTGTGTGCAGTAGAAGCATGAAAAAATCCAGTTGGGTTTTTCTTGAGGTTTCAATTAGAGGTAGCCAATTTTATAAATGAGGCTGAGGTCCAAACTTCACATACCTTAATCTAATACTTGAAGCAACATATTGTGATAATTTACATTTTATATGCAGTGTGGAGTTTATTATTTTGGCCACAAGGAATTCCCTACATGATCAAAAGTATCTTTTAGGTTCTTCGCTTTGTATATATATTTTATAAATAATTTGAATTCAATGTTTGTTAGCTTTCCATTTTTGTCCTTGCACTGAATTATAAGATCCTACTTTTATGTTTAAATTGTTTTAATAAGATCCCATAATGGATCTAAGAGCTTGGAATCATATACTTTTTACCATAGTGTATTGAGGAATCTCATTGATTTCTATGTGTTTGTTCTCCATTGATTCATATAGTAAATAAAATTTTAACTCTTAAAGTGTTGTTTGTTTTTCCTTAAAGAAAATATGCATTTAGTGATTCACATCTAGACCAATGATGACTTTTGAATTACCACTATTGAAATGGCATTTTATGTGTCCTATAATAATGGTGTTCTAACATCCCCTTACATTGTTATATCACATATTCTTTCTTCTATTCTACTCATTCCTATGTTATTCGCTTAATGATTTTCTTTTACAACATAAGCAATTGCTAGTATGTAGTAAATATTATTTTTATGTTTGTGTAGGAACCTAAGGAAAGTCACTGAAATGCAGCAAAAAAGGTCCTCAGATCAATACATGCATTAGAAAAATATTTTGGAATTCTTTACAAGAAGGACCAAAATTTTAAACTTGTCACACATTTAAAGGCGTCTTTTGTGGGTCATATCAATGAAAAAGCATCAATATTGAACTATTTAATGAACATGGGTTCAACAACAATTTCTTGGAGTTGTAAAAAGTAGACAATATTGGAAAATTATTTAGCACAAGCATAAAAGATCCCTTCTTGAGAAGCAACATATGAAATTGTTTAGCTCCTTCAATTTTGTTATATCTTCGTAATATTAAATATTAATCAACTAAATTATTCATTGATAATCAATCAACAATCAAAATGGTCAATAATCCAGTTTTTCATAATAAAACCAAGCAAGTGGACACCAAATATCACTTTATTAGGAATCTCATTAATAATAGTATCAACCAGACAGATAAAGAAATATTTATCATTTATAAAAATAAACTTCATGAATAAAGTTTACCACCTAATACTAAAGTTTATTTAGGTAAAAAGAAAAATATTTTTTCTAGATAATTAAAGTTGTTCTTCTAATGTATTACTTCTATTTGTTGTATTTCCCATAGAATAAATAGACCTTCTCTTAGCCTTTCATAGGGATTATCTTTGAGTTGTAGATAAAGGATATATGACATGTTGAGATGAAGCTAGAAAGGTTGTAAATATGCTACATCTCTCCCCCTTTTATATATATATTTTTTATTAATAAAAAATTGTATATCTAAAAACACTTTCTGAAAATTTTACTATATGTATTTTCAATGATTCATAGATGTCACTTTAGATGATGATGATAATAATAATAATAATCCAAGTGAACTATCATCTCATTCATGTTGTAGTTTGAGGACACTGGGAAATCCTCGGTCTTTGTCATCTATCAACTCTTTCAAAGTTGTCATAACTATAGATTTAGATAGGGCTGCAAAGACAAGACACTTTCAACTTTGTGGTCGGGACTTGGGTGTAGGTAGTGTATGATATGATAGTAAATAACAAGTTCAAAAAAAATTGCATAGGGATCCAATATCTTCAAGTGCAATTTTTTTATGAACAATTATTATTTAAATATTTTGTATGGTTAATTTTTTGTTTTATCTTTTAATTTTTTTTATATGGGCCATATGAACAAAATTCCAGCTTTGATGACAGATAGGGCTGCAAAAACTAGCCACTTTCAAATTTGTTGTCGGGATTTGGGTGTAAGTAGTGTATGATCTCATAATAAATAACAAGCTCAAAAATTTTTGCATAGGGATCCAATATCTTCAAATGAAATTTTTTTAATGAACCAATATTATTTAAATATTTTGTATAGTTGATTTTGTTTTAATTTTTAAAAAATTTTATTTAGCGATATGAACAAAATTTCAGTTTTGATGATAGAGGAAAAATATTACACATCATACTAAGTTGTAAAATAAGCCTTTCAACTCAATGTAAAGCTCAAAAAATATCCATTTGAATTGATAGAAACTTTCAAAAATTCTTGAAATTTTGTTCCTATTTTTCCCATTAGAACTCCCATACTTGAGTTGATGGAGTCGTTCAAAGCTTTCAACAGTTTTGTTCTTATTTTTGATATCGAGGACACCCTTTTTAGGTTTTCATTACAGCAATCAGAGGAAAAATAAGTTCTAGAGAAGTCCTCCATTGGTCAATATTGGTTTTATAATATCCACAGTGAAAAGTGCATATAAATATCAAATTCTATTATGTCAATCCAGTGTTATGTTCTTTCACCGGTAGATGGCACCCATGTACATTGTTTAACCATTGTGAAAAGCGAACGGAGTTGAACCGTTTCTATGTTTAGATATGATATGTTTTTTAAACATATTTTTAATGATTATCATTTGGCAAGGAATCTTTTTGTTTTTCAAAGAAGGCAGCCTTTTAGGGTTAAAATATTAAAAAGGTTTTATTTTTGAAAGTTATTTTTTTGGGTAACTTTGTTGTAATGATTCCTTTTGTTTACAACTGCACGTGGTGAAGAATAATTTATTTACATCAGACGTATTCTGATGAATTATCTACAATTAAGTAATGGGTATTTTCAAATGATCTCTTATTCACATTGTGGGTGGATCAAAATCATCTTCATAGGTTTTGAGTTGATTGTTAGGTGGGATCTATATATTGGGTTTCATATTAAGTCAAATGATTTTTTACTATTTATTATACTTTTTGAAGGTTAGTGAAAATAGATAATTAATTAGTCTACGGAAAAAATATTTAAATGAATAAAATACTATAAGAGCTATGTCAGAAAAAAGGAAAGCAAAGCTAGTAACTTCAAAATGAGGTTTTTTTTATTTGAAATCTATGGAATATTTCATGAAAAAAGAAATGTCACATTGAGAAATCGCTTCTACATAAAATTTATCAAGAAACTCAAGAAGGTTGGTAATCTCGATTCAACCATGGGAAAGTAGTCTAGAATCTTCGAAATGAGTTCGAGGAAAAGGAAAAGATTGGGAACTTGCATCTTCCTCTGTTTTGGAGGATTGCTTTTTCCTATAGACTTTTCTCATTTTCTTTGCTTATGAGTGTTTGCACTTCAGTGTCTTATTAGGTCTTGTTGTTGGGAACTAATTTTTTCGTTATGTTTACACCTTAATACTAGCTTAAGGGGGTGTGTTAGATTGTTCGGAACTAATTTTTTCATTATGTTTACACTGTGCTTTTAGCTTAAGGGGGTGTTAGATTTAGTCATTGGCTCAATTAACTATTGTGAGTTGTAAGCTCATGTAGATATTTGTATCTACCCAAATGTCATAGATACCATTAGCTAATACTAGGTCTCCTCTATTTTCATATAATGGAGGTATTCCATGTACTTTTATAGTCATAATTAATATCATGAGTAACTAATGTCCACTTAGACTTCATAGTAAAGAACCTTCAAGGAAATTGAACCATTTCCAATTATCAATAACTTTACATTTGAAATTTATAAGACAAAAATAAAAAACATTAAATGTTTATTCATATATAGTCATGTAGATCCATCTTAACTATGGATCGAAAGAGTTCTTAAAGGACCCCCAAGTACAGTGTCTAAGGGTGAGTGTTCCACCCCCTCTCCACCTTCATATGAAGCGAGTTCACATGAAAGGGGTTATATATCCCACTATACTTGACACATTTCATGCGCTAATGTCACTTCATCGATCATAAAACTAAGTTGATTTACATGTAAATGTCATTTGAATCTTTCATATGGCATAAGGAAGTACATGAGGACTCAAGAAAATAATTTTATTAGATTGGAAAAGATGGAGGAAAAAATAATAGTATCGATAGCAAGCTAATTATTCTATCCAAGAGATTAACCAACACCTCCTTCTCCTAGAATGAGGATAGTGATCAAAGAACATAGATGCATAGAGATTCGACACAAAAGTTGTTATCACTCGCTAGTTTTGTGCTTGCGGCACTAGTTGTATATTTTTTCCTCTAATGTCGATGTATGTCAAGTTTTAGCGCAACAAACTTGTTTTTGTAAATTTATTTACAAGATGCTATAGTTAGACGAGGTATTAGCAAACTAAAAACTCTTAATTTGTGTTATTTTTCTAGTTTCCCTTTGGGTGCACTACTACTAGAAAATTTTTGGCATATTTAATCTTTATTTAACATAATACAAAGTGCCTAACTTGAAAAAAAAGGTGCCCATAGAGATCAAATTTCTCAAAATGTAATCCTCCTTTCCACTACTAAATTTTAGGGAATTGTTTGCGACTACAAAGAGTCGATCCCTCTTAACATTTGGTAAGTTTGCAATTAAATGGATATATTTATTCTTTACCATATAAGAAATTAATTTAGTCTATTTATCATTTTTTATTACTTTTTACTTTTTATTACATTTTTATTTATTATTGTTATATTATTATTATTTTCAAGTATTTCCATATTATTTTACATAATTTTGTAATTTTTTATTTAGTGATGTAATGCCTACTAAAACCCTTTAAAAATAAAAAATAAAAAAATATATATAACATTTAAAATTTATATTAAAACTATATCTAATAAAAATATATTATAATTAAATATATAATTAATTAAAAAAAATAAAAAAATCAATGATTAATTATATTCCAAAACTTATATTTTTAATTTTGAAATTATATTCAAAACTATATTTTTAATTTTGAAATAAAAGTTTTTCCTTACCTATGAAATATTATTTAAATAAAAAATATTTTTTTTATTTGAGTTTATTTTGGAGGGGAGAAGTGATTTTATTATCTTTTCATCCCAACTTAATTTCTATAAATAACATGCTAAACTTATTTTATAACTATATTAAAAAAATAAATTTATCTCTTTCATTAAATATTTTTATTATTAATGTATAATCATAAACTCTAATACTTGTTACTTTCAAACATTTAATTATATCTTTTCATACACGTGAATAAATTAAAAAATAATTTGAGAAAGCATTGCATCATGAATTGGCATCGTGTGTATCATACAATCAATATTGCCCTCCTCAATAATGACACTTTTATAACCTGCGTAGAGAGGGACTCGAAATATTGAGATTTAATAATTTAGTAAATAAATTTTATTTATATATATATATATACTAATTTTATTTAAATAAAAAATGCTAGTCAATTAGTCTTGACCGAGCATTAGTTCGCTTGGACCGATTAACTATAACCAATGTTTTATTTATCTAGCATTTATAATGTTATTGTGGATTGCGTATGAGGGTGAGGGTGAAGGTGAAGTACGAGGGAGGCTACATATTAATTCCTACATTTTCAGTTGTTTATGACGTTAGGAAAAATCTTATAGCAAAATGAGTATAGCTATGAAAATATTCTAGGCAATTTAGTGGGCGTGCCCATTTATATTTACGGAAACAGAAATAGAGATGGTATGATATAAGTTTTGAGTTCTAACGATGACGCAAAGTCTATTACCGTTAAAATATTCACAGTCCAAAGGTTATGGCTACGCTGATCATTTGTGAATAAGGAGTTGCCCATCACAAACAAAAACCATGACAATGGGTTTCTACTCTAGATTAGAGTTTTATATGGAAAATAACATTTTTCAAGAAACATTATTTTATATAGAGAGAGTGTTAGAGAGTGGGATAAGGTATTTTTTAAGTAAGATCATAATGAGATATAAATTGTAAGAAGAATTTCAGCGTAAATTACATATCAAAAGACTTATGACAAAGACCTATGACAAAGGTCTTTTGATATGTAATTTACGCCGAAATTCTTCTTACAACTATAATGAATCACAAAAGCTCCAATTCTATCAAAAAGATATAAATTATTATAATATATAATTTAATATATTATTTATTAGAATGCGTAATAATTAATTTTTGTATTATTTAAAATTATTATTAAAAAACAAAAATTATTGTATATTTAAAATGTATTTAAATAAAATATTGTAGTCATCAAATATATGAGTTCTCAAGTAAGTTTTGTGGAAATAATTCAAGTAAATATTAATTTCTTTCTGAATGGATACTAGAAGCTAAAAAAGATATCATATTGTCACATATCAATTTTGAAAATCTAAACCATATTAATGAAAATCAATTTTTTAAAGTTTCTTATTTCAATTAGACCTCCAAAACCTACAATAAATTCAAAAAATATATATATTTTAAAATATAATATGCGGAATACAAGTGTGATATATGACAAAATCACATTCCGAGCACTAATCTCTATATAAAAAAAAGCAATCACATTTTTATATAATCACAATTCTTAATAAAAAACCTATTACAATACTATAGATTCATAAACTACATAAAAAATTTTAAAAATTATTTTAAAAAAATATAAAATTACGATGAATTTCACATCACACTTTTATATAATCACAGTAAAATAATAAATTATTTAAAAGAACATAAAATTACGATAAATTTCACATCACACTTTTATATAATCACAATTTTTTATTTAAAAAATCATTAGATTCATGAACTACATAACAAAATAATAAATTATTTGAAAGAAAATGGTAAAATTACTCAATCATTTTTTCCACAAATTTGAAACTATATAACCAAATTGATTTCGAGACAAAATTAAATTTTGTGATAATTTACCTTCTATAAAATAGTTTAACGTAAACTTAAATCTCTAACTAACCTAGCACATGAATATATTTTTAACTTATTGGTATGGTCAGCACATGAATATATTTTTAACTTATAGGCATGGTCAGCACATGAAAGCCGTAGAATATATGTTTTTAACTCATAGACATGGCATATTATGGCCGTTTTTGTGATCCAATAGTACGGATCATGCCATTGTTCACTGTAAAATTATATTATATTGCTTTATGGTTTTAGAAGAGAGTTTATAGGGTAAGAATAGTTAATACAACGATCGGCATACTTATTTCAACTCTTGAATGTGGGGTTACTGAATTTTATTTGAACTTTTGAATGCGGGGTTATTGAATTTTATTTGAACTTTTGAATGTGTGATTATTGAATTTTAATTTTTTAAAATAATCTAAAAAGATTAGATACACGGAATATTCTTCGTAGTATAACTCTATGTAACACTGTCATTTTAGCCAGCAATGTTATCTTCCAAATTACATTCATCAATAAATATTTTTAAGTGGTAAATTCAAATGGTGTTTGCCTCGTCACTTGATTGCACAAATGTCGCCCTTCAAATAATAATGAACCAATGATTGGTCGTTCCTTGTGGAGCTACATTGTCTTTAAACGTTATATATGTGTTGTGGTTTAGATATATTTTACAATGTGTATAATGGGTTTATTAGCAGGTAGTATAGTTAGCGTTCTTTGTTATTTAGTTTAATTATTGAATTTTGAAAGGCACGAATCAACTACCATATTTGAATAAGGGCTACACAGTGGCTACTTTCGCTTAGTTTAAATATAGTTAAATTAAAGTAAAAAACAATAAAAACAAACAAATTTATATTAATAAAAATTATATTAAAATAGAAAGGAAAATCATGATTGCATTATCTTTCGTTAGGCCAAAATAATAAGAATTCTATTTGTAGATGGCTTTTTTATAAACTTTATTAGCATATTTCTTTCATTTTAATCTATTATTTCTATATATTTGTATGGAAATTTTAATTTTTTTATGAAATGTACGAATACCTTCTAGAAACACTTTCATGGGAAAAGACAGATGTACGATGTTAGATTAAAATAGGTTAAATTAGCTTATTTAAGTATAGTTAAACTAGAAATTGCACCAGATGTTGCAGAGGAAATGTCGTAAGGCATAAATTTAAGATTCCTACAAACTATTTGCCATATCACCTAGCTCTTGAGACAATATTTTGAGTTTTTTATGGAATTGAAGTTGACTTTTAAGCTAAGCTCTTATCACCTAGCTTTTGAGGTAATTTTTTGAATTGTTTGTGGAATTGTAATTGACTTTTAAGTTAAGCTGTTATCACAGAATCAAAATTGACATATAATCTAGGCTATTAGTGGTTTTAATCTGTTAGCTTTATTTTTACAAATAAATATTTCAACAATAATTTATATATTAGAAGATTCATCTAAATATCATAACAAATAAACATATTGTAGAAAAAAATATTTCTTAAAAAACAAAATTTCAAAATTGGCAAAGGTAAGATTTTGTAATTTTTTATTAAATAGAATATTGTAAAAATTTGCAGTTTTTTTGGGTGGAGTTTTGGAAGATTTAAAATTTGATTAGAAATTTAGAAAATTTTAATTTTAAGATGTTGAATTTAATTTTAAATATAATTTTAGTGGGTATAATGATTGATAATATGTATTTAGTTGTTTATATGTAGTATGGATGACTAAGATAAATGTTGTTATCTTCTCGACCTAGGTCCAATACTATAATATTTTAAACAAGTATATCCTAGTAATAACTAACATCTTCAGCTTTAAAATAATTCAAGTGAAACTTAAATATAAGTTCAAAAATGTTCACCCTAATCAAATCTAAGGTATATTCTTGTAATAACTGAGGTACATTCTTTTAATAACTAACAACTTCAGAATAATTCCAAAAAAAAACAAAAATATAACTTCAAAAATATTCACCCTAATCAAATTTGAGGTTAGGGTTGGAAATCTATTGAAGAATCCATGCACACCAGGTAATATTGGCAATCACAGTAAGTAGCCAACCCTTGATCCAATCCTTGTTGATATCAGTTGTGTCACTTGAAATTATATGACATCCATGATGATGATCGCGAGGAGACCAAGGTATTGGTATAGCAGGACACTTGTAGAAGCTCGCAATCATCGACCTGCCTATGCAAATTGTGACACCAAAGACTTTGACCTAGCCTAGCAAACATTTAACACTAAGTTTCTGCAATCTAAACTCATTCCATAGAAATCCAAAATGACATTGCCATATCATAACATGCAGGTAATAAATGCTCCCCGGAAAAATTAGAAACTTGACCATACCTCAACATGACGACCACTATGAAGGTCATCGCAGGTATCCCATTGCCCAATGCACTCGCCAAATTTGGAGATGTATAATTAAGCCCCAGAAAGAACAATTTTTCGCTTATTATTATTCTGCAATATTTGTTTCAAGCTTGAAACTAATTTTCTGACATTAAGTTCAACCTTTTTTAGTAATATTCTAGAACCATATTCCAAAATCTAGAATCAAGATAAAGGTCACCCTAAAATTGTTGATGCCAACAAATTTCATTACAAAATCGCTTTCAACATCCCCTAATAAAGCAAGAAAGAAAATCCTACAAAAGATGTAAAATGTTAGAGATGGTCGCCCATTCCTGCAAAATGATAATAAAGGGAAATATCAAACTACAATTCTAAGCCCATGACGATGTGATCAAACTTAAAAGTTTATTGAAAATATTAGATTTTTTAGGTACTGCAATATTGTGAGGCCGTACGACATGGTCGTCAGAGAGCATCCCTTTGAAAAAGTAAGAGTAGGTTCTGCAACCTACCTTGGTGTCTTTCTAGAACCTTTTGTGGCTCATTTGAGATCTTCACAAATGACCTACACATGGTGAATCTTGATCTCGCTTTTGATTCTCGAAAACTTGGATGTTGAAAAATGTGTACTTAGTAACTTACTATTGTAGGTGGCTATCATGGCTTTAGATGGGTTGTCCTTGTGATTTAACCAAACCTGAATGACAAAGACGCATACCTAAATGCTCATCAGGATGATCCCCATGCCCATCTCTGCAACAATTATCAAAGTCCAGATTGAGGAAAGCTTCTTGGCTGAGACCATTAATGAATCTACCTTGCAAGCCTTGAAACAAGGCCTGGATCCACCACAGATGCATTTTCGATCATCGGCATGACTACAAGCCAAAAATTGATACATTCTGGCCAAGCACTCATGACTACACAACATAGACCTTTAAGGACCTCTCACAAATACTCTTGTACACGAGGAGAGGATGACGAATAGTCTCATAGAGAATTGTAACTAACTAATAAGTTTTGTAACTGACTAATATCATTTTTAATCTGATGGTCAAGACTATCTCTATCCTCTAAGAGTTAGATCAAAGGCACACAAATAAATAGGTCGCATGGGAGGGATTTCTTTTCAGAGGGGAACGCCTTACGGCGTAATTAAAATATATGTTAAGAGAGTGGTGGAAAATTGAGTCTACTGAGCGAAATGTGAGACAAATATCACCTAGTTCATTACCAAGGAAGCTTGAAGTGCTCCAACAAATACGTGGTTTTGAATTAACCTTTCCATCTTCAAGTGAATGTGTGTATATGGTTTTATTATATTAAATAATTAGATAAATATTGTCTAGATAGTGGTTAAATAAAGTTTAAATATTAAATAATTGAATGTGTTGGATTTAAAAACTATTCTATAATGTTATTCCACATTACACATTGATGAAGACTAGGTCATGATGTATGTATTAGATTATAATTCAAATCAATGTAATAAGGCTCTCATTTCAAAATATAGTTTATGGTTATGATATATTTATTTTTTTGTTTATCTATTCTATAAAATTACTATTCTTTGCTTGGATAACTTATTTCACCTATGGGTTAGAATGCTATTATTCGAGATCATGGTTATCAATTAAATCTTTATGTGGTGTTTTTGTTATGGTGATCAATGGTCTATAATATTGATTTTTCGCTAAGGATGTGTTTTAGGATGGAAATTGATCATGTTAGCTATATTAATTAAATCCATAGACAACCATTAATGGTTGTGTATAATGCAAGTGAAACATCTCCCATCAAGAGGATTGAAAATGCTAGCACCTAGATAGCATGTAACCTAATATTGGACATTGATTTGTATCTAGGCCTCAAATTGATAAAAAAAATGGTTTCATCATGGGATATTATCATTTAGTTGGAATGGTTTTAGAAGTATTGTTTTTGTGTTAACCTAGTGCTATGTGGAGCATCATTAGTTTAGAAAAGAAACCTATTTTTGAGTCAATATGCCAAGGTTCTCGATGTGCATTATTTCATGATTACCATGACAACTATGATGTCAGCTCAGTATAATCACTAGTCGTGTTTTTTGGCTACATGAGTAGAGTAAGGAAGCATCCTTGACTATCCTAAAAAGTGAGGAGAGGGATTTAGTGAAATGTTTATAACCTAATTGTATTGTATATAGTCAATATGGAATTTGCAAGGGTTGTTGAATTTCATGTTAAAATCATAATAGAAGGATACATGACTGAATTTGCAACTAAAATTAGCCATTATTTTTCACAAGTAGAGGAGGATTTCAAGGAGGGAGCTTTTGGAAGGATGGTAAAATAAATTGTAACCTACGCAAAGATGGTTTTGGTGAAACGAGACTATATTCTTTTTAATGCACCAATCATGGTAGCATAAGAACTTGTGCTTGGTAGTAGTCTATGGTGAATCCAAAAGAATGAATAGTTAAATTCAAATGGTACTATGGAGGATGCATAAGATCAAGGGAAAGAAGAGAATTATAAGAATTGAGGTGTAATATTTGAAAAGTGGTGGAAGGACAAGGTATGGGAGATTATTTTAGGAATATGGAGTGGTGAGTGGAGTCAATGAAGAGAAGGGAAGGACTAAAGCACTAATGAACAAGTTGAATATATGGATAAGGGGATAGAAATCTAACCAATGGTTGAGAGAATTTTTCTTGGAAGTTGAAAGAAGGTTATGGAGGAAGTGTTAGAGGAACCACAATAGGAGCATGAATGTGATATAGATCATTTATATTATATATATTCCATCAATACGACACCTCTAAAAATTTATTGATTAGTCAATAGAAGAAGCCATGCGCGTGGTTAGGTATATATTTTAATTTTCTTCATTGTTTTGCTATTATTTGGTAAAAGGGAACGAAAATGAGAAACCTAAAAAAAATCATAATAGATGGAAGGTAATATTATTATAACTCCACTAAAATATCATAATATTTTATAATATTATCTACCATATATTAATTCCTAATATTATTATATAATTATTATACAAATATTATTATAATATTACTTATTTATTAATTCCATTCTATTACTAGTAGTTATTATTTGGTAATTACTTCTTAAATATAGGCTAATTAACCTTTTACTTAAACACATGATATATATTATAATATTAGTTTTAACATTTTAATTTAATTTAAACAATTTGAATGGTCAAATCTATTTTTCTCAGTCTATTATAATTGTTTGTCGAGTCTCGCTGATTATGATCGTTTCCTTTGTCAAACCTAGCCATTGGAAGTTCTACTCTCCCTATTTAGTATGTAGCGATGATCTGACTCTTCAACTTGTCGTGACGATCAACCACACTGGTTGGTTCGAAACGCATCAACAAATGTTTTTTCATGTGATTTACGCCGAAATATTTTTCTCATAAACTTGATATGGATCACAGAAGCCTCAATTCAATAGGTAAATAATTTTCAACATCAAATTCATCTAGTAAACATTGATCCCCTTGTCCATTGAACTATATGACAAGAACAAGCACAATAATTTCTACTACTTTGCCAAATTTAATATATTTATAACGATGATATCTATCACCACCTCCTTTCATTTCACTTCCACTAGTATAAACTTTATGCTAACATTATGTCCCAACATCTTGTATTTTATTTCCAAAACCATTTGAATAATAAAAATTAAACACTAAATTGTATATCAATTATTACTTATAAAAATAAACTTAAATAATATAAATAATTTGATTATTAAAATGATTTATTCATTCATGAATTTACATATTTTATTTATGATTTTAACCTATTTAAACAAATAATTAGTAAAAAGTAGTTAAGATATTATTTTTTGTTTTCTTTAAAAAATTATTTAAAATTAAAATAAATATTTAATATTCAAAATTAATTAAATAAATATTTAGTATTCAATTTTTACTTTGAAGTATTTATTTGACTTTTGAAAAATGTCCTCTCTGAGATTAGTGAGAGTGAATGAGAAATCAACTCAAAAAAATAACAAATTTGTGAATCTGACCAAATACATTATTGAGTTGAAAAATTTCTCATTTAATATTAATGAAAAAACTGTTGAAATATATATATTTCAAACAAAATAAAATCCTGGTTCCCTTTATACCAAACTTTTATAATATAGCATTTATAGGGCTTATTTCCCGATTAATGATCATGGTTAGTATATAATTACATGCCTATGGTGATGGATGCAAATAAAATTTATATCAAATTTGTCCCACATTATGCCCATCTAAAACCGATAAATATTTTTCCCATCTAAAACCCATATATATTTATGTATGGTATACAATTTGACAACTTTACTAAATCCATCATTTTAACCAAAATGATAAATAACTATTACAATGACATGTGTTCTTCGTTAAGCTTTCCATAGTATTTTGAAATATATACAAAGTGATATTTCTCAACCTAATTTCTACAAATGTTGGGGGCATATTTAGTCTTCCACTAATATCGCATGTATATATAATATTTTCTCCCAATATGACCTATGTACAAAGATGTTTAGGAATTATTATAATTGTGAGAAAAATGAGAATTTGAAAAATCGAGCCATTTTAAGCAGCGTCATCAGATGGTTTACATAGCTTGGATATTTGTTGTTTCTTTTATGTCTTCAGTTCTATTGGCTAATACAAATGTTTTATACTTCAATCACAAATCCATGGCTTTCATGGAGTAGGATGTGTCATATGTTGTCAAGCTCACTTTGTGTTGTACAATTATCATATATAGTTAAATGTAAGATACTGAAATTATTTAAAACATTAAAAATGTCAGATAATTTGGTTTATATTTTAAAAATTCTAATGAGATTTGACTTATATTTTAATATTAGAAATTAAAAATAATATAATATAATTAAAAACTATGTACACTACAAAAAAAATTCCTTCCATGTATGTGTTTGGTCGTGTCCTTGTTAAAAAGTATGATTGGTCGTGTCCTTGTTAAAAAGTATGACTGGGGGAATCAGAAATTATAAGATTTTACTTTCATGGATAACCGACTTTAAACTCAGGATTATCACCGTCATAAAATTTAATTGTAAGGAATAAAGTCAGCATTTATGTACGATTTTACAACTATGACACCTTTTATAAAAAACTTATTCACAAGATCTTTTGCACGTTCCTATTTGTTGCACATAAACTTATGAAACTTTTATGCATCAAATGACTAGTCAATTTTCCATATAAATGATTTTAGAAATCCTTGTGTAAATTGCTATGAAGCTACAAAGAAAAAACATATCTATAACAGAGATTTACCAGAAATCTACGTACACTCATATTTAACACAAATCTACGTACACTAATTTCGCAATACATGTCATGTCAATTAATTATTGTCGGTCAATAAACAGAAGGTGCCCGAAACTTTCATTGTTATAGTGTAGTAGTTACAACAGAACCGAGAAAGAAGTCTTCCACGATCACACTGGCATACTGAACACGAACACGAATGTCAGCAAACACAGAGCTTGGAAAATACGCAAGTAATTCCCTACATTTGACGTGTGAGGTAACCTTTCATAAGAGCAGAATAACGATAGCAGTTGTCTATAATGTGATTTTTTGGAAGTTTTTTCGTCAAAATCCCACCGCAATTTACTGGAATAGCAAGTTTGATAGCTAGTTTCTGCAAAGTCAAAGCATGCCACGGGCTTTTCAGGGTACTGAATCCAAATATACAGTTAAAAAACAATTTTAACTCAAACAAATCAAGATTTAACCTCAATTTCTTCCGCCAGATTCCGTCATCGGAATCTCCAAAAAATCACATTATAGACAACTCCATAATGATATGTATTTACATAAATCAATTCGATTTGAGTCCCTTTCGGATGTCTTGAGTGATGGCAAATTCATCATGACAATATAAGAGTTGAATCCCTTGTGGGTGTACTAAGTTTGAGTGAATTCATCATGACAAAATAAGACTCAAGCACACTCAACCAATCACAAACAAAATTAAATTAAAATAAAATAAATTAAAAAATAATTCAATTTTTTTATAAAGTTAACATTACAATTTGTTATTTGACTTTTGTTCAATGCAAAGTTAATTGAACAGTCAACGCATTTTCGAATGACTTATACCGTACGTGGTCGGGATAATAAGGTGTTTATCAACCCAATATTTGGTTTAATAATGGGTTTATCAATAATGTGTATATTGGGTTTATGGGCTTATCAAGAAGGCCGTTGATTATATGATAGGGTCTCACAATTATTATTAAACTAATTTTACCAATCGAGCCTTCCTATAATGCCCCCAAGCTTACGGTGGTCTTTCAACCGTGTCGGCGAGGTGCGACACCACCGAACACTTTCTTTTTAACAATACTTGTGCACATGGACTACGCCTAAATTCATTTTCTCCTACTTAGTTTGTGATTATCAACCAAGTATTATTATGTTATCCTTTATACCAATGAACACCCATATACATTCATTATCAACAGCATTATATAAGAGAAATGCAATAGTATAAAGGGAGGGGCAACTCCCTGCAATATGAGTCTGCCCAACAATATATTATACAATCTTTCGTTTTTACAATGCACAAGTTAAATCTTGGGAAACCCCAAATTTGCACTTAGCCAAATATACAACTTCGGCAAACTCGGTTGCCCAGCTTGTCGGCACATCCGCACAGTCGCCACACGACTAACCAAACCTTTGTTCACCCCGTTGCACTGTCGTGTCATTTGCCCAACTCGAGCGCACCTCAAAGTCGCCACACACGGGCGCCTCCCACCAAGGCACACCTTCGTCCATAAACCAACACTCCAACAAGTCTTTATGCACACTTGTGCGATAGGCGGGCGCCCACCCGAGTCACCAAGATGTCCACGCCAAGTCATCGCACAACAACAACTCTGCACGATCACCTTGGGCATGTCTTGCCCACCGCGTTCACCTCCGACCAAGAGCATTTCCAAGTGCGACTCACCATGGAGAGCGCATGATCTATGCGCTCATCCTCTCCTCAAATCTCCGCACAAGTCTCCTCTTCCAAGAGTGTAGAATGAATGATCAATTGCGAATGTGTTCTCCAAGTGCTCCAACGCTCAAGTGTATATGCCCATCATAACAGTGGGTGGGGCTGCCCAACCGACCGCCCACACACCCCTCCATCACACCGTTTGGGCGTTCTACCAAGTCGGCCTTACCTCCCAACGTAGGTCGGCCAACCCCCATCGCAAACCTCCAAACGTGGGTATAAACTCCATCATATAACACTTAGTCGCTCATCATAACGTCGCATAAGTTCGTCACATATCTACCGCAGCTCGTCGCATAACCGCTCGCTCAACCATCGTTCGATCGTGCACGACAGCCCATCGTGTGCGCACGCTCAGTCGCTCGGCGCACAACTGCACTGCACACCCGAGGACGTTACATCCTCCTCCACCTGAAATCGTTGTCGTCCTCGGCAACATACCATCCCGGTAACCATCCACCAACATCATCGATGATGTCAACTACTCTACATACTGCAACCATCTCTGCAACATATGTAGAACCACCGTCTCCACCATTTCTCATGTCAGCAACTATCTGTCACCAAGATAACCATACCAAGGTATACCCATCGGTATCTCATATATCGGAAGTCATCTCAATCCATGATCATCAACCACCATGTCACAATCCCCACATGTTGCTCCATCATGGAAGGCTGGCACCTCCATCTCAAGCTACATGCCCACTGCAACATATCGTGTCGACCTCATCATGTGTCGTCCTCATGTGAACTCTGCCATGATACTCAAACACAATGCTAACACATCTCTATACATTGTTGACCCTCATGTCTAAACTAGTCGAGTGATCAGTCCAACTACCACGCTCAAACCATGAGAATGCACATCCTCATGCCACCATCAGTCGTTTCTCAAAGCATCCCTGTCACATCCTGAACTTGATCATGAATCCATCCATATAAGTAAACCATGCTCAGGTCCATGAAGTAGTCCTCATCTCATTTGCAAAATGTCACCCATGATGTTTGGTGTCAATGTGCTACATGAAATCAGCCACATCTATCCCAAGATCATCCATATGTGTGCCTCCTTAACATGAAGAGACCATCTCATCAATCTCCAACTCTCGGTGTGCCACATCTAAGTCCATGAAGCAACCTCCATCACATCTGCAATGTGTCATCCCTGAAGTCTGCCATAGAAACAAGTATACACCTACATCATGTATCCATGTGTTGCCCATGATCATAGATCAATCAGATCCCATGTGTCAAAAGTAGTTGAGTCTTAGCTCAACCCATGCCCAAGTGTAGCCACCAAGGCATCATCATCATCGTAACTCCATCACTCCAAAGTGTCTCACATCGATCCTCTACATCAAGTCACTCTTCCAAGCCATGTCCCATGCATGTACTTGAAAGTATGCACCCCATCCTAGATCAAAGTCTCTGACCTCAGCTCCTCAATGCATCAAATCCTCCAAGTCCACCATATATGAAGTCCTCAAAAGTCACAACAATCTCATGTCATCATGAGCTCCATAATCCATCCCCAACCAACATCTCAGCAAGCATACAAGTCTCAGCCCAAAGGTCTCTGCAAGATTCCTCAGCTCTCCATGTAGTAAGAATGCCTCATACTCTGCTCACAACTTCATCCAAGTCCATGGCCTTGTTGTACAAGAGTGCACAACCTCTCCATCGGCTCATAAGTGTAAGTCTCCATGTCACACTAGTAAATCCACCTGCACAACATCCCTGCTTTGGCACTCCTCATTGGATGCCCATAAGTGACATCTCTATAAGTTCTCCAACATAATGTCCCTACATAAGACTGCCATGCTCCATGTATCCAACTTGATGTCCATGACTAAGTTTCCATGTAATCCAACCAAGTAGACCCATCACAACAATCGGTCATCCCCATCCAAGTCTGCAATCTTTGGTCTAGTGAACTCGGTCACCCAACCATATCATCATCACGTGAATCTCTCCATAATAGCTCCTCCACCAAGTGTCCCACCAGGACTTTCTCTTGGTCTCGGCCATGAGAAGTCCACCCAAGAGTGTGCCCTCGAATTTTTCCATGAGTCATGTCGGGCACTTAGCCATGTGGCTAAAGCATGACCCATTATTCCACAATGATTATCAAGTTCCACCCTTGTCACGGGCCTTTGTACCTTCTGCCATAAGGTCACAAACAACCCCAACAAGTCCTGCAACAATCAACAACCCTTGCTTCTCCATAAAAGCTCTCATCATAAACATCCATGGTGAGATGCTCCCCAGGATAGGCAAACTGGCTTTGCCCTTCCCTGCATGTGGTCCATATACCAAATGCTCAAATGAAACACATGTATCAATAGTACTTACATCATCATTATGAGGTTCCTCCATGAGAGTACCCTCATCCATATATGTCTACAAACTGCACGATCCTGGTCCAACTTGATCAATATCAAGCTCATCCTCCATCATGATCATGTCTGCAACATCATCAACTATCACGGTTTCCTCTTTCTTGTTTGCAGAACTGCAACTTCATCTTGCTCCATTGTCCATCCAAGTTGAAGAAGCTCATCTTCAACATTATTTTCCAAGACTACAAGCTTCTCTTGAATCCGGGGATTCTCCTCTTTCAATCGCTTCAACCTGTATAAGATAATCAAGGGCTTCCCTTCACATTCTTCCAAACCTGCAATGCCTTGTAGTTCATCTTCCCCTGTTCATACTTCGTTTGTTCGAGAGACGCCCAAACCGTGTACACCTGCCCACACGCAGTCCCACTTGCCCACCTGACAAGTGCCCAAATCGTATGACCAACACGTAGTACCGCTTGCCCAACTCTATGACACCCGGTTCCAACCTTTACCAGCTTCACCAAGTTCCCTGCAACCATGAACTGGCCCTTGTTCCACTTGTATGTGAAACTAGCTTCCTTCACCCGCAAGTACCTGTTTCCGCTGTCATGAGCAACCTGCTCAAACCAACTCTTAAGTTGTGTATCAAATTTCATCCGCAAGCTACATTAGCTCCGATACAAACTGTCACGCCCCAAGCCTACGGTCGTCTTTCAACCGTGCCGGCGAGGTGCGGCACCACCAAACACTTTCTTTTTAACAATACTCGTGCACATGGACTATGCCTAAATTAACTTTCTCCTACTTAGTTTGTGATTCTCAACCAAGTATTATTATGTTATCCTTTATACCAATGAACACCCATACACATTCATTATTAACAGCATTCTATAAGAGAAATGCAACAGTATAAAGGGAGGGGAAACTCCCTGCAATATGAGTTTGCCCAACAATATATTATACAATCTTTCGTTTTTACAATGCACAAGTTAAATCTTGGGAAACTCCAAATTTACACTTAGCCAAATATACAACTTCGGCAAAATCGGTTGCCCAGCTCGTCGGCACCTCCGCACGATCGCCACGCGACTAACCAAACCTTCGTTCACCTTGTCGCACTGTCGTGTCATTTTCCCAACTCCGCACCTCAAAGTCGCCACACATGGGCGCCTCCCACCAAGGCACACCTCTTTCCACAAACCAACACTCAAACAAGTCTCCGTCCACACTTGCGCGATGGGTGGGCACCCACACGAGTCATCAAGATGCCCACGCCAAGTCGTCACACAACAACAACTCCACTCGATCACCTTGGGCACGTCTTTCCCACCGCGTTCACCTCCCACCAAGAGCGTTTGCATGTGTGACTCACCAAGGATAGCGCATGAGCTATGCGCTTATCCTCTCCTCAAATCTGCGCACACGTCTCCTCTTCCAAGAGCGTAGAATGAATGGTCAAGTGCGAATGTGTTCTCCAAGTGCTCCAACGCTCAAGTGTATATACGCATCATAGCAGTGGGTGGTACTGCCCAACCAACCACCCACACACCCCTCCATCGCGCCATATTGGCGTTCTACCAAGTCGGCCTTACCTCCCAACGTAGGTCAGCCAACCCTAATCGCAAACCTCCAAACATGGGTATAAACTCTATCGCCTAACACTTAGTCGCTCATCATAACGTCGCATAAGTTCGTCGCATATCTACCACAGCTCGTCGCATAACCGGTCGTTCAACCGTCGTTCAGTCGTGCACGACCGTCGCCCGTCGTGTACGCGCGCCCGGTCGCTCGGCGCCCAACCGCACCGCACACCGAGGACGTTACACTTCCCCTACTAGTGTCGCCAAAGTAATTAATACATTAATTTATAAATTAGTATTATAATTTTAAAAATATTTTTTAATGCGAGGTTAGCTCTATATTAGTATAGTTATAATATTGAATTTATAATATCAAGATTTATTTTACTTTTAATATTTTTAATAAATAGGTGAAAAATAACATATAAATTATAAAATTATTTTAAAGTCATAATATTGAGATGTTACCTTAATAAATAGATACATTGTTAGTATCTAATAAAATAAGTATAATTTATTATAGTTGTTTTTGTTAATGCAATAGTTACTTTATACATAATTAACTCTTAATAATTTATTACAACATTAATATCATATTAAGACATATATATAATATCAATAATATTTAAATAACATTAATACAATTTTAATATAGCATTAATGAAATATTAATAATGTATCAATTTACATCGTTATAATGTGTTAACTATAAATAAATCGATACATTAACATAACTTGATTATGTTTACTATTGGTTACATGGTTAACCATAGTCAACTCAATCATTAATAGTCAACATGGTGAACTACATAGTTAAACATAGTCAAACAATGTTCACCCATTGTTAACTTTGTCAATCCATGTGACAAAAAATGCATTTTGACAAATGTTGCATTGTGACAAACATTGCCACATTATGATAGAAATTTAACAAACATCACAAACATCACATTGTGACAAACAATGTCGCAATGTCATATTAAATTTAAATTTATCCAATGTCGCTATGTGACATTACAAATTAGTTAACTACATTCACTAATGTGGTAGATATGTTTGACTATGTTTAATACTCAATGCTCTTCAACTTCAATAAAACAAAATCACATATTAATATTATTGATTAATATTAATAGTAAAAGCTAGTCAAACAAAGTTAACCTTTATAGTCCATGCTTAAAGAATTGACCATGATCAAACATGGTCAATGCTATGTTTATCATATTTAATAAAAGTCAAAAGTCATTCATAATGGTCATTTCTTAATGTAACTCAACCATGTCAAGTTTTACGTTACTTGGCTTTATACTATTTGGTTTAATATTTGAGCTTTTAATATTAGAGTTTATAATTAGTGTTTAGTATACGGGGTTTTTAGTATGGGTTTTAATATTAGGGTTTATAATTTTCAGTTCAACATTAGGATTTATAATATTGGGTTTATAATATAGGTTATTTAATATATAGGGTTTAATATATATGGTTTATAATATTAGGTTTTTATATATGGGTTTATATTATGGTTTCATATATAGGGTTATATTGGTTATATAATATTGTGATGCAATAAATTTTATAATGTGGCAAACATTATTGCAATGTTACATTATCACATTGTAATAGAAATTTACTAAATATTGCAATGTGATTAATATTGTCACAATGTCATATTACATTGCAATTTTTCAACATGAGAGCGTGACATTACAAAATTAGTTAACCACATTTACTAATGTGGTTAACTATGTTTCACAATGCGTGACTATGTTTGACACTCAACACTCTTTAACTTTGGTCAAACATAATCAACTATTAATATTATTGACTAACATTAATAGTCAAACATAGTCAACCACATTAGTCAAACATAGTCAAGCAAAGTTAAACTTTATAATGCATATTTAAATAGTTGACTATGATCAAACTTGGTCAACCCTATGTTTACCATATTTAAGAAAAGTAAAAGGCCACTCATAGTTATTTTTAACCAACATAACTCGGCCATATTGGGTTTATAATATTTGGGTCTATAATATTGGATTTTTAATGTTAGGTTTAATATTAAGGTTTAAAATATTAAGGTTTATAATATTATGGTTTATACTAAGGTTTATATATATTATGGTTTATAATATAGGATTTATATTAAAGTTTAATATATATGATTTATAATATTGGCTTTAATATCTAGGTTTATAATATTGGATTTAATTTTAGTGTTTAATATTGTGATATTGGAATGATACAAAAATCTATCCATTGCTGCATTGTGAAAAAAATGATCACAATGTGACAATCATTGTTGTAATGTTACATTACATTGTAATTTATTCAATTTCATATTGCGAGATTACAAAACTAGTGTTTGATATTAGGGTACATAATATTCAGTTTAGTATCATGTTTAATATTGTGATATTGGAATGGTAAATAAATATATCCAACGTCATATTGTGACAAACATTAACACAATTTGATAATCAATGTGATAATTACTATTGCAATGTTACATTTGTTAGCATTATTGCAAGTTTTATTATTGGCTTTGATGTCAACCTGTTAATGGTGGCCTTCATGATCTTGATGGTTTATGGTCAGAATTAAGACCTACTAGGTAGGAGTTACCATTGACTTGATGCAGAGGTGTTTGGAAAAATAAGCTTTACAATGGTGTCTTAATGATGTCTTGAGAAATTACAAGAGTTTCGACCAAGTTTGGATATGCATGTAAATGAAGTTCTGGAAAAACATCCTAGTAACATGACTAAAGAAGGAGATATTCAGGGAAAATTTTAGGGGCTAATTTTCACAAATGGTATGATTTTCCATGTTTTTTCAAAAAAAAATTGTTCATTTCCATTTATCCAAAAACTGATTCACCCAAATTTTATTGGATAAATTTATTTTGCCATAAAAATCACAAAAAAATTATAGACTATATAAAACAATTAGAAATTTTAATATTTTTACAAAATATCACCAAACATTTTATATTTTGTATGTTAGGGACTGATAAAGTTTGCCAAAATTTCTACACTTTAAGATAAATTTCCATCATTAATTTTTTCCATCGAAATATATCGCTTTATACCGCATAGTGTAGTGTAGTGTAGTGAACTTTATTATAATTCACTTCAAAAGCTTCGGGGGTTCATTACACTTTTTATGAAAATAATTTATCAAATCCATGCATGAATCAAGGGAGATTTCCCATCGTTTGGCAACAATCGAAGCTTTTTCCATAACGTATGGGTTATGTGTTCCTCTACAGAATAATTGGTTGAAATTGAAATGTGAACGCATTAATGGTTGGGTTAACGACATGGTGGATCATTGGAACACATTCATTATGTAGACATCGAGTGATTATTAGTTGGAGTTACTGGGAGCATTGAATGTTATGGTTTATTTACCAATGAAATGCACTCAAGCAAGTTAGAGAGTTTGTATGGCAAGGACTAAAGGCCGTGAGAACTGTATCAAAGTGTGTGCATGGAATAAAAAGGGGCATGCACATAATATATTCTGAAAAGTGATTCAGTGTGCAAAGGTTATAACATAATCATGGAGAATAAATAATAGATTCCTATAGTGTTGACACAAAGATCGATCTCCTATTAAGAAGTGTCATGGAATTGGGGCCATGTGATGGATCAAGAATTCAATGATTAAAGTTGTGAAATCATTAAAATGAATAATACATGGGCTCGATCAAGATATCTATGTGTTTTGTTTGGCTAGATGTTTTTCTTCGAAGTCTTGCACATATGTTAGTTTGAGTAGGTTGATTAGTTAGTATATCATTTATATTAGCATATATTTGGAGAAATAAAAATTTGTGTGAATTATGAATGTGATGAAGCGAATATCAAAAGGTGTGTGTGGCATGGTGTAGTTGTGAGGTAGAGAAAAAATATGTCTATAAACCATGCAATCTGTGGATCAATTTGAGGTTAGATCTGATGTATGGATGTAATGTAAACTAATGGGAAGGGTTATGGCTTAATCAATAGAAAACATTGTGTTGAAAAGGCTTCCAATATATTGGTGTTGATGGATAGAAGTGTTGAAATAGGTTATCCTTGTGAAAAGAAGAAAAAGGAGAATTTTATAACTTTTCTAAGTTGCACCTATGAATATGGTCTTTGATTGTGAAATTTTTGTGCACATAGCTCGATCAAATTTCAAGTTGAAAACTACGAATTACGTTTCTAATTATCTTGAGGTCAGATGTTTTCATAGGCTGCAAGTAGGTTACTAAGATTATGTATCCATGGTCGATCTGGTGACGAGCAGTGGGCGAATGTATGTATGTAGCTTGTGCTGATAACGTGGTCCTATAGCGTGTATTAGTTTAAATGAGGATATTGTATGTTCTTTTAGGGTAAACAAAATGTGTGTAGGTTAGGGTTGCTTTTTTTTATGAGAAGAATGTGTGGTTGGGTTTGTATATACTAAATGCACTAATGGTTGAGAGAGATTTTATTGTTTGCTAGTGAGATGGTTCTAAGTTAGATAAGGTTATTGTCCTATGGGTAGTTGTTAAAGTATATTTTTATAAAGATTGTCTGATGAAAGGGCCCAGTATGAAAATGTATGAAAGAAAATCCCATTAATTTTGTGGAGGTTGTTGCCTCAAGAAAGTGGTCGCTTCCTGAGACAAGGGTAGTGGCTCATTTTTGGTGTTGGCCAGCTAAATTTTCATATAATTTATATTAATAGATACTTGGAGTAGTGTGCATTTGTGCAAATGTAGAATGTGATTAAGTGAATACAAAAAGGTGTGTTTGTGTCATGGATCAATCATGAGGAAGAGAGAAAAGTTGTGTATGAACCATGCAATGTGTGGATTGATTTGATGTTACATATGATGTATGGTTGTAATGTAAACTAATGGGCATACTTATGGCTTAATCTCTACGAGACAATGCTTTTGAAAATTTTCCAGTACATGGTTGTTGATAGATCGAAATGTTGGAGGAGAGTATCATTGATAAAAGAAGAAAAATGAGAATTTTATCACTATTTTAAGTCACACCTATTAGTATGGAATTTGATTGATAGAATTTTGTGCACATAGCTCAATCACATTTTGAGCTGAAAACTAGCGATTATGTTGTTAACCATCTTTGAGTGAAATTTTTTGATATGTTGTCAGTTTCTTATTGAGATTGAGTATTCAGAGTTGATCCTATGATGAGTAGTGGGTGAATGTATATATGTAGCTTGTGCTGATAATGTGGTCCTATTGTTTGTATTAGTTTAAATGAGTATATTGTATGTTGTAACAGTTTTATGATGTCAATGTATGTCAAGATCTAGCACAACCAACCTGCTTTCATAAGTTTATTTACAAGATGCTCTAGTTAATCAAGGTATTATAAACCTAAAAAATATAGACTTATGTTACTAGTACGATTTCCATCTGGGCACATAAGTAGGAGAAAAATTTGGTCTATGTAATCCTCATTTGACATAATGCAAAGTGCCTAGTTTGAAAAACAAAAGTTACTATAATAACCCGAACTAATTGATCGAGTTGGAACATGTTAAATAATTTTATTTTAAATAAAAATAAAATAAATAAATAACTGGCACATATTTTTGGCCCTATGTAACTCTCAACCAAGGTAATTACTAATGGATTTCTTCAAGCGATTGAGCTTTAAAAGGACATAGGAGGAATGAGAACAAGTATGGAATTTGGATCTTCTTCATTGATACTTTGAGAGCTCACACTAGCTTTCAAGGGAAGATTTAAGGTGATATCCTCAGTCTAGCTTCCTGGGATTCACTCTCACCCTATTTGGAAACCTAATTTTTGTGGTATCGATTATCACCCTAGATGGTCAATTTTTCTCTGTAGTGGAGGTGTTTCGGTTGAAAATATCGTGGGTTCATTTTGGGCTTTGTTTTTGTGGAGGAACAAATAGACTACAAAGAATGACTCATTCTTTACCGACTTCATGTCTCCTCACATATTGGGCATGGATCTTGAGCTGAGGAATAATTAATTGCAACAAAGACCCTAAATTATAGTCATACATTCTTTTACGATTCTATGGGGTTTTTGAAACACTATGGAGTTTTGATTCACCAAATCAATGCCACAGGGAGTCCATTCCACCAGTTGGAGAAACTTCAGAGGCACCAAAAGGAGCATTTTTTGGAAGTTTGCATCACTAGCCTAGCCACGATATGCATACTACTTAAGGTTCATATTGTTTAGTGAAATCAATGGGTTAAGAATAGTGCGATGAGACCACATGGTGAAGTTAGAAGGATGCTACATCATTCCAGATCCTTAGAGGAGCTTTAGTTCTAAATCCCTTGTGTGGGTGATCATCTTTCCATTTAGCCTATTTTATTTTATTACAAAGGAAATTCCAATATGTCAAGAAGTGGAGAGATACGGTGAGCACATGGGGATCTTCACAATCATGGACAACCAAGGTAGGGTCGAGAGGCCATTGAATTCTTCCAGGCCAACGGCGGGCCACCCTTCTACAGATCCGTCGAGTAATTTGTTGCCTACAATTAATAAAGAGCCAAGATCGCAGATCCAGTAAGCTCATCTATTGAATTCCCATTGTGTCACGAAGTTTGAGATCTTTAGTGTGTAATATTAGTGGGATATATCCATATAACTGACAATGAATCAGTGGAAGCAGTGGAATTCAAAATATGGTGGAATTGTTGTAAACAACCCTCTTTTGATGCCTTGGGATTAGAAAATAGATATGTATATTTGATTTTTAGTTGTATTATATATTATGGATGAGTATGGTTATTGACATAAAAATATATTCATCGATATGGTGCTTTGGAGTATTTTTTATATAGTATATTATAGTGGTATCACAACCACAATCTTGACCAACTATGGGATGCCAAGAAAAGTAAAACAAAAAGGGATTCTTATTAATTGGAAATGGAGAAAATCTAGAAGTCAAGGAGGAAAAAACAAAGTGATCAACACTAAGGACGAGGGAGGGCCGGAAGGGTCAGATGAACCAATGGGTGATCATGAAAGTACCAAGCTTGAATATGCATCACAAAATATCACCACCACTCAAGACAGAATTATGGAACTTCTCAAATTGTAGATCAATCAACTTAAATTGAAAATAAATAATTGGGAAGGTGTTTCTCATTTAATAAGGGACAGTCCATCACATGATCATGAAAAAATTTGGAGCTTCCCATTTAGTAGACCGACCATGGCTCCATTCTTGGATGATTCCTCCAAGGAGAAAGACTCTCCTTCACCAATTATGGAGACAATTATAGCTTGGATGAAGGAATATGATCCGTTTCCCCCCAGTGTGATAGAAAATTTAACCAATAATTAATATTATTTCATGAGGAGAAAACATAAAAGGAAACAGTATGTGAGGGCCCTCAGTCAAACTTGGATCCAAAAAATTTTGTTGAGAAAGTAACTCTTCCTTACTTTAGTGGATCAAAAAAGTGTTCTGCAAGATCATGGGTGCATAATTTGGATACATATTTCCATCTTAACCCCATGCGTGAGAGAGATGTTGATAAATATGCCACATTACATCTTGATGGAGAAGCACACAAACAGAAGCAACATGGGATGATCACTCTAGGACATGCAAACATAATTTATTATACATAATTCACATTGTAACAACCCTGATGAAAATTCCATGTCATAAAATTTAATAAAGGGAAAATAATAACCATGGTTATGGGCCACTTATCCTAAGATGAATGTCGGGAAAAATCCTAGTGATGGGGATCACTTGTGATTGCTTAATGTCTAAGGAAATTGGTAAAAGTAATGGCTAAGACTTTGGAAATGAAAAATGGCACTTTTGGCACATTATTTATGAAAATAATGGAAATTAGGAGAAAAAGGAGGTGAAAGGTCACAGGTTGCATGTGAGGAGGAAAATCAAGGAAAATAATGGAAAATGAAGAAAATAGATGCCTCATTCATTAAAAGCTTTCTGAGGATCATTTGGTAACCTTTTTTCTGTTCATTGTTGGAGCTCTCTCATTATTCTCTCTCTTTTTCATACTCTTGGAGACCTAGAGTTTTCATGCAGAACTCTTGGAGGGTATGGCATACTTAGATTCTTGGACCAAGAAAGCAAAGGAAGAGAAAGAAAGTGTAGGAGGACATTGGGATAAAAAATTAGAAAAAAAAAAATCTTGCACGTACCAAGTTGCATGTATGTTTTCCTCGGTAGTTTTGGAATGCATGGCATATGCATGTGGAAATTTTTTCATGATTTGTCAGTGGCATGGAGGATTTCTTGGATTGAAAGTGGATTTTTTGGTGTTCCCATTTCCTACATAGCCATGGATTTTATGGGTTTATTTCCTTTTTTTGTTTTGGTTGGTTGTCATATTTCCTTAGCTTGGGCTGAGTTATTAGTTCCTGGAAGCATTGGTTACACCAATGCTCTGGAATCCCTGTAATAGCTTGGTTTGATTTACTATTCTTGGAAGCCTTGGTTGGAAAAATGATCTAAAATCCCTTAGTGGGTTGAGGTACTAGTCCTAGAAGCCTTGGATGCAACAAATTATTTGGAAGCCCTCAAAGGCTTTGATGGAAGTCTATTTCTACCTACATTTCTATGAGTATTATATTGGATTATATGTGGTTTATGTGGATATGATTTTATGATTATTTCTACTACTATTATGACGGTTATTTATGTGTTTTGATAGAGGCTATGTAGGATTTCATCATGTTTTTGCTCGTAAACGAATGATCAATGTATCTACGACCTAATGGATGAAATGGAAGTTGATGTGTTGAGGCATCAATGTTTCTTAGTGATTCTCAACTACGTATGAGAACGCTATGCTCAGATCTCTTATTTACACTTATGGATTACATATTCATGTTATGTTTGACAAAATGCTTGTCATGGTTAGTAGGGGTCTAGTCAAGGTCTCATTCAAGTGATTGCATTTTCACTATCATTTCCTTTTTCATTTACTGTTATGACGGTATCATGAAATTCTAGGTAGTGACCTTAGCTCTGGGCCTCAAACTATGGCTTAATTCCCAGGTACACTAGCACAGAATTGAGAAAAAACTTGGACACTGGTAGGCAGGCTTGTGAGAGTGTCCAGAGGTCCCTAGACACTGGCATACCCATATCATGAGAGTGTCAAGAGGTCAAGTTCTCCAAAGGTTTAGTGGGTCCCAAGGGCAAGTTGCGTGAGGTTTTGGATTGGTTCCTGAGGGACCTAATGCTGATGTTCAATGTCTATATTATGTGTTTATATCGGTTCCACTTCCTTAATGTGAATTAGGAGGTTGAAAGAATATCATAGTGGCCTATTGTCACATGTTTACCCCGATTGGCTAGCTTCTTGGGTAGATTTGGGAGGACGGTGGTATCAAAGCATGGTTCACCCCTTAGACTAGATGGGTTTTGTGTTTTGTTCATGCATTCATGTCAGTTGCATGTGTGTCTCTTATTCTTGTATTCCATGTTCTTGTTTCATTTTCATGGTGTTGATCATGGTTGTAGTGATGTCGCCATGTGGAATTTGATGTTGTTCTTTTTGGATGCATCGTCGTGAGGGTATGACCATTTACATGTCATTATATGTCACTTACGTTTATCATTCTTGTCTGCTTGTTTACATTCTTGTATGCTTGGTTGTATCTATCATTCTTGTAGGTTTGGTTTCAATTGTTATTTGAGATGCTTGATCATGTGTGTTTATGCATGTGTGTCAATGGTTATGCATTAGTTATGCATTAGTTATGCATGGTCATGTTTGCATGTGGTCATGTGTACAGTGGTGTAATGGTTGTTGTGATGCATGAGGTTGTAGCATGTGTTGTTGTTAAGCTCATGCATTGATGACTTTACCCTAGATATAATGATGGTTGCATGGTCATATGCTTTTGTGTTATGTTTCTAAATGTTGTCATGATTATGTTATACTGTATCACGCTAATTTCTTGATCTTGTAGACAAAATATCCTTCCCGAGCCATACTAACATACCTTGGTTTATTGTGATTTGGTTTAGCTAACATGATATACCATGGAGGAAGAAATATCAAATAGCTATCTAGATGGTCGACTACAAAAACTTTCCCTATGAATCAGAAAAGCAGTGTGGTGTTGGGAACTCTTTAGATTTGGAAGTTACACTAAGAATATTAAAGGAAGAAACAATGGGTTGCAAGGCAAATAATGACAAAACCATGCAGGCACAAGAAAAACAAGTAGAGGTAAATGTAGTGATACTTTAGAGTTTGTTAGATTTCCAATGAGAGGGGCCACATCATATCAGTTATGAGCAGGAGAACAAAAGTAATGGGGCATATGGTAGTAAATATCATGGTGGTCACATGTTATATAGAGATGATGTAGTCATAGATGGAACATTTTTGGACACTCTGGATAGGAGAGGGAATAAGCACAGGTATTATCCTATTTCTGATTCAGATAGGCACTATAATTGTCATCATTATCATATTTATAGGAAGAGTGATAGGGTACTTTCCAGATGAGTTTAAGAAGGAAAAGCCACCTAATTTTGATGGATATGTGAAGAAACCACAAGATGCAGAGGCATGGTTTCTTGGCATGAGGAACTTCTTCATATTGCATCACTATTCATAGAACATGAAAGTTAGAGTAGCTACATTTAGTCTCAAGGGTAAAGTAGACATTTAGTGGGAAGAGGTGAAGAATGTTAGATGTATTCAAGAGGAGGATTTGACTTGGACTGAGTTTGAGTGGCTATTCAAGAAGAAGTATTTCTCAGAGATATACTTTGATGACACAACAGAGGTATTATCTCAGCTAAAGAGGGGATCGATAACAAATGATGAGTACACTAGAAGTTTCTTGGAGCTACTAACATATATACCCTATCTCATGGAGAAGAAGGCTAATATTTAGAAGATCATTAGTGGATTACCAATTGAGTTGAAAGAGAGGGTTGAGTTCGATGAACCTAGATCATTGGAGAAGTCTATATGAAAGCTAAGGAATTGCTATGAACAATCAAAGCACATATTTGAGACTAAGGCAGACTAGAAATATAATGCAAAGAACAAAGGAAAATGGGACAGAAAGCAGGAAAGACCTCAGGGTATAGATAATAAAGAGAATGTAATATCATCTAAGAAGTTCAGTGCATTAGATAGAGGATAGGAATTCCAATTAGGAGAAAAAAACACGGAGATAGGTTGGAAGCCTTTACAGTGTTGGACTTGGGGCAAAGATCATCGTAGGAGATATTGTTCACAGAATCAAGGTGGTATGCCTTAGATATATAGTGCACAGGATGCACAAATTATTGGGGATGTTGGTCAGAGTGTTCCTTGCATTTATGCAACATTGGATAAAAAATGGGTAGACCATCAGGAATCTATCATTGAGGTGGATGGTAAGATTTGTGACCAAGTTATTTCTATTTTAATTGACTCTAGATCTAATTATAGATATGTTAGCCCTAACTTGGTGGATAAGTGTGTTTTGGGTAAGGAATTACATGTAGAGCCTTGGTTAGTTCAGTTGGATACATTTACAAAGAAGCGAGTTCATCACTGGGTAAGAGCTTGTGCATTTGATTTGAATGGTATGCCTACTATAATACATTCACATATATTACCATTGGGATTATATAGTATGTTATTGGGCATGGATTGGTTTTATATTTATAGGACCATGATAGATGGTTATGAAAAACCTATAAAGTGCTTTGATGACAATGGAGAACCAAGAGTCTTATAGGGTAATAAAAAATCCACATCAGTTAGGATGGTGACAACTATGAAAGCAAAGTGTAGGTGCAGAAAAGGGTTTAAATTATTTGCAGTGCATATTTCAAGTGATAGAGGTAATGAATTTGGGGATGAAGATGTGTTGAGCAGGTACCCAGTTATTTTCTATTGATTTGGTATGAAGGGAAAATCCAACATCAAAAGCACCTACAGTATAAGCACACTTGATTTGGTTGAGTTGAAGCTATAGTTGAAGGAAACGTTAGAGAAGGGGTACACTAGACCAAGTGTATCACCATGGAGAGCATTGGTATTGTTTGTTAAGAAGAAATATGGAACTATCATATTATGCATTCAAGTGAGCAACAATGTTCTCGAAGATTGATCTGAGATCTGGATATCATTAGGTATGCATCAAAGAGGGAGACATTTACAAGACAACTTTCTTGACTAGGTATGGGAATTATGAGTTGGTTGTAGTTCCATTTGGTTTGACTAATGCTCCACCTACATTTATGTTCTTGATAAATAGTGTTTTGCATCTATATTTGGATAAGTTTGTTATTATGTTCATTGATGACATATTGGTATATTCTAAAAATGAGGAAGAGCATGTTGAGCATTTAGCAACAGCATTGATATTGTTGAGATAGCATCAGTTGTATGCTAAGCTCAAGTGTATTTTCTTTCAGACTGAATTACATTACTTGTGACATGTTGTCTCCAAGGAGGGCATTGGAGTAGATCTAGAAAAGATAAGAATGTTGATGAGGTGAGATATTTCATGGGTTTGTCAATCTATTATGGTAGGTTCATCAGGAACTTCTCATAAGATACTTACCCTATGACATCATTACAAATGAAAGGTAAGAAGTTTGAATGCACGGAGGAGTGCGAGGTTATTTTTGAGTAGATTAAGAAGTTGTTGACACATGTACCAGTGTTAAATATTGTATCGGGACAAATAGTTTGTTGTATGCACAAATTCTTACAAGAAAGGGCTCGGTGGATTCCTTATGCAGGATGGACAGGTGGTATGCTATGATTCGTGAAAACTGAATCAACACAAGAAAAAATACCCACACATGATCTTGAGTTGGCAACGATTATACATACGTTGAAGATATGGAGACACCATCTTCTGTGCAGGATATTTACATCGATGAGTGATCACAGTGACTTGTGGTAACTTGACCAACCGAATCAAAATGGTTGGTAGGCTTCCTAGTTGGCTATGATTAGTGAGTTTGATTTTGAGATCAGGTACATCAAAGAAAAAGAGAATAAAGTGGTAGATTCTCTTTGTAGACAGATACAGGTAAATCACTTAGCATCTATGATATCCTATGGGACAGACTTATAAGCTAGGATCTTGCAAACACATAAGCAAGATGTCAAATATATGGCTATTTAGGACATGTTGCAGCAGAATACATGTACATGTACAAGTGATAGTATAGGTACAGGCACAAGTGATAGTATAGGTATAGATACATGCAATGGTATAGGTATAGGTATAGGTGTAGGTGTAGGTGCAAAGGATGTCGAATATTGCCTTACAATAGATGGATTCATTAGATTCAAGGATAGGATATATGTGTCGGATAGAAGTGATCTCAAGAAGGTGGTATTGAGGGAGTTTCATGCGAAACCATATTCGGGTCACCCAAGTTATTAGAAGACATAGACAATAGTGAAGATATTTTATTATTTGCTGAACATAGAGAGGGATGTAGCAGAGTTTGTGGCTAGGTGTTTTGACTTTTAGTGTGTGAAGGCAGAGTGTAAGCATCCAAGTGGACTGCTACAGTCGATTGCAATTCCAGAGTGGAAATGGGAATTTATTTCCATGGACTTCATCATAGCTTTTCCGAGGATAGTGAGACAACATGATTCCATCATGGTTATTGTCGACATGTTGACAAAGGTTTCACATTTAATTCTAGTGAAGTCTACATTTTTAGATAGAAATGTAGCACATGCATTCATTAAAGATGTGGTTAGATTGCATGGTGTTCTAAAGAAGATTGTGTCAAACAATGATGTGAAGTTCACTTCCAAGTTTTTGGATTTGTTTGCAGGTTTGGGCACAGAGCTGGCCTTCAGTACAACTTATCATCCACATACACATGGACAGACAAAAATGGTCAACTGGATATTGGAAAATCTAATGAGGATGTATGTGATGCATAAAAAATGAAAGTGAGAAGAGTATCTTCCACTGCTAGAGTTCTCTTACAACAATGGGTACTAGGAATATTTGAAGATGAGTCTATTTGAGGTATTGTATGGGAAAAGTTGCAATACTCCCATCAGTTGGAGTGATCCAGTTAATAGGTTGTTGATTGGACTAGACATGTTGGCAGATATGGAACAAGAGATGAAAGTTATAAGAAATAATCTATAGGAGGCACAAAATAGTCATAAGAACTATGTAGATTGGAATGGGTTGTTCAAGAAGTTCCATGTTGGGGAACAGGTGTATTTTCATGTCTAACCAAAGAAGATGTCCTTATGGATTGTACCATGTGCCAAGATGGCGCCATGATTTTCTGGACCCTTCGATATTATTGAGATGATTGGTCTAGTAGCTTATCGTCTTGCATTGCATCCAATAGTGAAAGTCCATGATTTTTTTTGTGTCATTTCTTTTGAAGTATGTTAGACATGTTGATCATGTGATTGATTGGTCTGTATTATAGGTGGAAGGAGATGGAGAATTTCGGCCAGAGACTCGGTGTATATTGCATAAAAACATGCTCATGCTCTCGATGAGATAAATCGAACAATTTAAAGTGTAATGGAAGCAATTTGGGCCCATGAAGCTACATGGGAGATGGCGGATCAAATGTGGGACATGTATCCTTCCTTGTTTTCCAGTTGAGGAAAAGTAATTTCTGTATGGTGTCTTGGTATATGTCTTGGTATATATTTTAGCATATGTTTTGGAGGTGATGGTTTATGTACATATTTATATGGATGTAAATACTTCCATGAGCTATGTTATAAATCACCATTAAGCAGTATGGGTGCCATGTCATTATCATGTTGTGTTGTTATTTTTTCATGTTGGTTTGCTTCTCAGCATGTTGATCATTGTAAATACTGCAATGCGCTAAGTTATAAAGCTCCATCGAAAATATATTTTTCTTACAACAGTATTGTGGTTATAGATCTTGTTTAACATCGAGGACAGTGTTCCCCCAAGGGGGAGGGTTCTGTAACAGTCATGGCAATAATTCCATGTAATAAAAGTTAATAAAGGAAAAATAGAAACCATCGTTTATGGGACACTTATCCCAATCTAAATGTTGGGAAATGTCCTATAAATGGGGATCACTTATGATTGTTTAATCGCTAAGGAAATTGGCAAAGGAATTGACTAAGGCTTTAGAAAGGAAAAATGGCACTTTTGGTACATTATTTATGAAAATAATGAAAATTGTAGGTTTTAACCCCGTACAGAAATTACCTGCATACGAAATCTAAAACATAAAAAATAAACAATACGAGAGCATAACACATAAAACACATATACACAAAGATTTTCCACTAGATCCTAAAACAGGGACTACCAGCTTGATTTTTCATTATATTCTTTTCAATGTTACAATACATATTTATACATGTCGAAGCATCCAATACCATGGACCGAAAAACCATCACGTCCAAAAATATGGACCAAAAACCATAGGTAGGTTTGCCCAACCTAATATAGGGTCCAAAAAAAAATTCCCGGGGCGCTGTCCCCCTCAAACTCCCCAGATAGGGAGGCCTGCCTCCCCCACTACACAACGAAGAGGGGGCTCTGCTCCCTCTCTAACCCCTCGGTTTACTACGTGGATTAGTCATGGAAAGAATATAACACAACCCAACAATCTCCCACTTGTTGTTTTCTTTCCACTGGGGGCCACAAGAGAGCTTAGTCATTTTTCCAGCCCTGAAATTCCCATAGTTTCTCTACACCAAGAGAGCTTCTCAGAGTTCATAGATTTTGTCAGTCCATCTACAGTATTCTTCAAGGTGTCCACCTTTACCAGCAACACCTTTTTGTCTTCTATCATATCCCTCACAAAGTGATATTGAACATCAATGTGCTTTGTCTTTGAATGATAAGCAGGGTTCTTTGCCAAGAAAATTGCACTTTGGCTGTCACAGTCTATCCTTATAGCTCCTTGTACTAACCCCATACTTGAACACAATCTCTACAAACAAACTACTTCCTTGCTTGCATGAGTGGCTGCCATGTATTCTGCCTCTGTAGTTGATAGTGCCACTACATATTGTTTCTTACTCATCCAACTGATTGCACCTCCAAATAGATTAAACACATACCCACTTGTAGATATTCTCTAATCCAGATCTCCAGCCCAGTCTGCATCAACAAAGCCACGGATATCCAACACTCTGCCCAATCCTGGTCTTCCTTGGTAGCACAAACCATAATCACTAGTGCCACGCAAATACCTAAAAACCCGGTTCACTGCTGTCCAATGCTCCTTCCCTGGTTTTCACATAAACCTGCTCAATACTCCCACTGCATGTGCAATGTTTGGTCTAGTATAGACCATGGCGTACATCAAGCTACCGACTGCACTTGCATATGGAACACGGGACATGTCCTCTTCCTCTTCTTGTGTCTTGGGACACTGTTCAGCAGATAACCTCACACCTACAGGAATAGGACCCTTCATCGGTTTACTATCCTGCATATTAAACCTCTGCAATATTGTCTCGACATACTTCCTCTGGTTTAACCAGAGCTTCCTCTTTGCCCGATCTCTTTTAATTTCCATGCCCAAAATATAGTTTGCAGCACCGAGATCTTTCATGTCGACTTTGGAGGACAATTGGGTCTTCAAATCCTGGATAATTTCTTTGTCATTTCCAACCAACAACATATCATCCACATACAAGACCAGATAAATAACACGGTCACCAATTAATTTAAAATACACACAATGATCTGCTTGGCTTCTGGTGAAGCCAAGTCCCCGTATAAATGTATCAAATTTCTGATACCACATCCTTGGTGACTGTTTTAACCCATACAGAGACTTCTTTAACTTGCATACTAGTTCTTTCTTACCCTTCACCGCAAAGCCTTCAGGTTGCTTCATGTAGATTTCCTCTTCCAAATCCCGGTGAAGAAATGCTGTCTTCACATCCATCTGTTCTACCTCAAAATCAAAAGCAGCAGCAACAAATAAAAGTAATCTAATAGAAGTT